>JAUMHI010000061.1:6434902-6465500 GCA_032359435.1 Enteromius unitaeniatus
CTAATTATTTTGTGTGTAGAGTTTTGACATAATGGGCCAAATTTTGCAAAAAGTGTGTAAGCAATAGGCAAAAACTGCAATTCCTAAATGAATCAGTATGTTTGAGTGAATAAACTAAATTAATGACTCTCATTATTTACTCACTTTGCTTTTTTTAATGAAATTAACTAGTTTAAATTAACTCAAAAAATGCACAGGTCTGTAAAAGACAGGGACAAAAGATGTGTGTAGACAATCTAAAGATATATATGTGAAATAATCAACCCTTCTAAAAACGCTTCTACGTTTGTATCGCAGTGTTTGGGCTTTTTCCTATCTATTGTATTACACTGACTCCTCCGCCAACTCACAAAATCCACAATCAAAAGTTCTGGATAGCTCTGGGTGCTGAGAGACAGATCTAACATTCCCAAACCTGCGATGAGTAGAAATGGGGGGTGAGTGAGCAGGTAGAGTGATGACAGCTATAAGAGGGATAGAGAGAAACAAATTAGAGAGAAAAAGACCCCAGAGACAGATTAGGAAATATCTTCAGCAGAGAAACAGGACATTGAGGGTTTATGCAAAAGCAGAGTAAAACAGTAACTACAGGAAAAGAGTAGAACACAACCAGAAAGATGATGCGGCTCTAATCATCATCCGTCATCCATTAAGATCTACAGTATCAACCTATTCTTGAACCTTGAAATGCAACCACCCCTCTCCCTCCAGCTTTCAAACACAATCAGTAACTGTATAAACAGCACCGAACAATGACTCTTAATTGGCTGTGACATCATATTTCCCCCCTTAGAGAGGTCACATGCTGACAGGAGGCTGAGCAGAATCTCTCAGAGGAGTAGTGGGTCTTATAAGTACAGCTATGAACACATATATCAAGACTCAACAATAATAATAATTTAATAAATAACCTCACCATTCTGAATATCTTTCATATCTAAATGAAGACTGGACATCAGAATCCCCACCGCTTGAGAACGCTTGTTACTCAGCAGCTTGACAACCTGAGAGAGGCAGAGAGAGAGAGAGAAGGTATATTGTGTTACCGTTATAAAGCATCAGCCACTTTATACTATAAAAAAGATTCCACAGTTATTTAAACGCAGTTTGCCCTGAATATTATTGCTGGTGACAAAAATACATAAACACAGTATTTCATCTGGCTGCCCTCGTAAATTTAATAGCATGCAGAGGTACTTTGGCCTAATAAGGAAGTCAGAAACAATGCCAAAGTATGAGTATTTAGGACTGTTTCCTCATATGGTATTATGGCATCCACATATATAAAAAAAACTTTATTTTCTTCAGTTTCTGGCTCTGCCAAGGAACACCACAGTAATTATGCAAATGACAGACCTGTCTAGTCATATTAAACCAAAATAGATTTTGACACTTTCAGACAGCCCCTTCAAATCAGGCATTTCCTAATAAGTTGTGTGTGGATGCATGGGATACCTCACAAAATCTTTCTTCTTATATGACAAAAAATAAGTTTTGTCTATTTTGTATAAAAAGTATATGTCATTAAAATATAAGAAGATACAAAATATCAAGTCTTGCTTAGGTTTATGCTTTTGAATAAGAACATTTGTCAGCAGGTTAAGTAAGATTTATTACCTGAAGTAATTTTACTACTCGCATAAATGTATCTTGATTTATGAATGTTTAGTGGTTGTAATATTGTGATATTGAAACTTCCCTGATCCCTATACTAGTTTTCCTGTAGGTTAGCATCTTCTGTCCATTAAAACATAGCCATCGAAAACATATCTTCTTTCACGACCGCCTGTTAACAACATGCTAATTCTGATTGTTGGAAAGAATTTGAAGTCGTGAAAACCTTGTAGTACAGGCCACACTTGAAAGCGTGATGGCGGCCCAGTGTGATCATCAGAAAGCCGCTGGCTCTCATTATCTCCACAGGGTTCATGACCACTAAACACAGCGCGACTGCAGAGTGCTGTGCTACGTTAATGATGTGGGAAACACACTAATGCTTGTGATGAGCTGGATTTCAAACCAGACGATTACCGACCAATGAGAATCGATTCCATACTTAAGCACCGTTTCGGTGGGAAGCATGGATGTCGAGGTATGAGGAAGGATGGCGGTTCGGTGGTCATACAGTAACTACCAGCTAAAGGACCAGATAACTACTGCCAGAGCAATGGGCCATAAAATGAATATGATTCATAAAATTAACATGATTATGTGGGCTCAAATGGAGCTTCGGGCAGTTGTTTTTAATTTATACATCTAACACAAATGAATTATAAGGGCATATATACATACATATTAGTACTTCAATTTTGACTGATCTGTGCAAACTGTAAGCCTAAAGCAACTGTTCTTTGAATAATGCTGAAGAGATTATCTAAAGCATACACACACACTCTCTCTTTCTCTTACACACACACACATATAAAGTGTGGCATGACCACACTAGGCTGACTGGAGTCGCTGGGTTGGCTGGTGGTTTGAGGGTTGTGGGTTTTAACTCAATACAGACCCCCCCTCCCATTCCTCAGATCTTACAGACCACAGAGAGAAAGAGAGAGAGCAAACAGAAAACTTTCAAAAGTCTCAGAATTTCTCAATATTTACAAGTTAAAACATCCAGTTTGCTATTTATCCTATTTGTAGACAATACCACTGTGTATTCTCAAACATGTTCATATTAAAACCTTTTTCCTCCCCAGTTGCTATTGCCAACTCTATATTGGTGAATATCCCAAAAGAACTTAGTATTATAATAATACACACACATACATACTGTACACACACAAACACACACACACACACACACACACACATATATATATAGATATATATATATATATATATATACATATATACACACACACACACACACACACATATATATATATATATATATATATATATTTTGTTCGACATCTGGAAAAGTTTTTATTTAAGTCTTTTAATGTTCACCAAGGCTGCATTTATTGAATAAACATTGCAGTAAATTTTATAAATATTTCTATTTTTTATGTAATTTGTTCCTGTGAAATTTTAGTAACCATCACTTCAGTCTTCAATGTTGCATGTTCCATCACAGAAATAATTGTAATATGCTGATTTGCTGCTCAATAAAGATTTTTAATTTTGAATAAAACAGTTTTAATTAACTTGAATTGACTTGCTTAATATTTATGTGGATATGCTTATACTTTCTTTTCAGAATTCTTTTGATGAATAGAAAGTTAAAAAAACAGCATTTATTTGAAAATGATTAATGCCTTTTTGATTCATTTAATGCAACCTTGCTGAATAAAAGTACTTAATTCTTAAGAAAAAAAATAATGATCTACTAGATTACTACACAAAAATATGTACATAATTCATAGTTGAAGAACACAGCTGCAGGACAATTAAATTAGTTTGTGTGATGAAGTTTGTAATGTTCTTGTTGTGTAGCTGTGGGTCTTATCAAAAATCTGCCTGACTCCAGACGAAGGAACCACAAAACTCTCACCAGTGACTAATTTTCACACCACTACCAGAGAGGAAGAGAGAGAGCGAGATTAGCTTCAGATGTGGTGAATGCCTGGGTTGTTCCTGATGGTAAACAGTCTTATCAAAGAGTTTCATAGTCACACTTTGGTTGAGGGAACATTAAGTAAAGCTTATAACATTTACTGAATGTCTGTAAGGCTCTGATTCACACACTGTGCGTGTGAAATCAGTGTTAATAGGTTTGTGTGTGGTGAGGAGGGAGCCTGGGCAGATCTATCTTCAAGGAAAGACAACCAGGAATGTTGTCTTGGGAGCTGAAACGAGGGGGGCTTACAAAGGGCCACTGCTTGTTGGGACATCCAAAAATGTCCTGTACCCAGTGTTTTTAAAGTGCCCCTATTATGGATTATGAAAGGTTCATATTTTGGTTATGGAAGTGCCAAAAAACGGTTGACATGCATATGCACTTGTTTTTACCTTATTTGTTTAACGACTCCCAAACAATTCCTTTAATGATTCATTTTTCCAAGCACCTCTGGTGATTGGTTGATTTAATTTAAATCAATGTTTGTGAGCTTTTAATGCTCTTAAAGCTGCACCTAGTGGCAAAAAAATGAATTTGCATTTTCATTCAGACAAATGCGAAAAGTCCAACAAGTGGGCAGGCAATATGCTAATGTTTCGTTTTAATGCTAACATGAAACGGCTTGGGACTTGTTTTAAAAATGACTCGTTACAATTATTCAGCTGACTCTTTATTTAAGAACAAAGGTGCACTTTCAGATTTAAAACTTTGCAGAATGTTTTCATTCACTTACACACTGCATGAAAGGTCATTTTCAAAAATCCATGATAGTGGCACTTTAATCAATGAGAGCATAGCAAAATCCTCTTACCTGTTTGGCCTTTGATTTTGTTATGGTATCTGATATAGGTCTCTTCTTTTCCTTAACTGCGTTTTTGGCAAACAGCTCCACAAATTCGTCAAAGTCTACTGATGGCTCTTGAACCTTATCCCACACCAGGGCACTTTTGGCATCCCTGTGAGCGAGCGAAATAAAAATATCAGTTTGCCTTATCGCATGTGTGATCATAATCAAGTCTTGGCTGAATTTAAATAAGGTGAAACACAAGCATTCAGTATACGCATTGCAAAAACATGCAGCATTCAATCAACGAGGCATGTGATTACTTTTTGGCATATAGCTGAATCCGTGTCCAGTAGAGTGGTTTCATTGGCCGTGGAGGCTCGATGATGGCCTTCAGGGAGACAGACTCCTGAGTCATGCTACCTGGCACCGACCCCATGAAGGGTGGAGGGGGACCGAAGGGAGGTGGTGGCCCAAAACCAGGGGGAGGAGGGGGTGGTGGGGGTCCACAGCCAGGAGGTGGAGGAGGAGGTGGAGGTCCACAGCCAGGAGGTGGAGGAGGGGGTGGGACCATGCCTGGGAGTGGAGGGGGAGGTGGAGCCATGCCCACAGACATAAGCAGTGGAACAATACCTGGGAGTGGAGGTGGTGGAGGGGGCAGAGCCATACATGGAGGTGGAGGGGGTGGAGGTGGAGGTATTGATGCATTTTGTTTTGAAGGTGTCTGTAAACCTGAAACAACAGGAAGTAGTGGTGGTGCAGGGGGAGGGATTTCCTGTGTTCTTTGGCAGCTACAGGTATTAGGCAATCTCACTGGTGAAGTGGCGGTGTCATTTGATTTGGGGGCATGTGATTGTTCTGATAAAGGCACTGGAAGTTTAAAGGCTTCCTCGACAGGCGAGGTCTGAATGGCTGAATTAACTCGTTGTTCATTTACTTTAGTCTGTTTAATGGTTTGATTGAAACCACCCACTTCTCGATCCCTCGTTCCAAGCTTTGTGCCATCCAAAACATTATTGTCTTTTTCCATATCTGATATTTTCACAAGTAATTCTTCAATTGTTCGCTCTAGCTCCTGAATGGAAACGGAAGTTTCTTCCAGAACGATTCCAGATTGCCCTGTGGATCCATCCTGTGGAGAGCAGGACACAGAAAAGAGAGACTTCACATCTTTAAAAAGAAACAGCAGCATTGAATGAAAAACACAGACACCTCCTGTCATATGCAATCGTACTAGCATGAGTTAGTGCCTTGTTTTAGCGGATGTTAGTTTCCCCTTCGAGACCCAGTTTTCTAAGGAATGGTATGAGTGAGTGTGTGTTTGTGAGTAAGGGGCTGTGTTTCTTAATAACACAGACCAGGCACGCATGTGGCGTCCCACAAGTCAATAAAAGCACTTTGGCTGATCGGGAAAAAAGTAGCAGTGCTTCCTGGATGAAGGGAAGAGAGTGAACCCAGGAAAAATGAATGAACCACCACAGCCAGCGTTAAAAAATCAGCACACAACACACAAGGGATGCATTCGGCAAACACGGTGATAAACACACCACGTACGGAGACAAACTTCGTCACGCACACATATAATCTGGCAATGAGGGTCAAGGAAGTCCAACAAGTCTAGACTCCAGAAGTTGTCTCTGAGGACTCCTAAAAGGCGAGCCGCAGAGTCTCTGGGAATGAAGAGGGAAGGGTTTGTGCCTTTCTATTACACAGCTTCAAACGGCTTCAAAGAGCTTGTTTGGGTCTGTGTGAAGGGTCGGGGGGAACGGAGAACATATCACACACATGGAGTCTGGTTACATGTTGGGCCCTGTCAGACTGACATGGATTTAGGGGGACGCTTTCATTCACAAAACCCTCTTCCACAGCCAGAGAGGCTTGGAAACTTTGGCTCCAAACTTCCAGGCCTCAGGAATTCTAGAGTCATTAGTAGCCAGGAACGTTCCTTCATGTGATTTGATATGATCACATTTGTACCAGGCCTTCATATATATGAAGTATTACAAATATCACATGTAAAAAAGACATGTTCTGCAAAAAATTCAACACAAGAACGAGAGGGCAGTAAAGCCAGTTCCAATTATGAAGGAGTCTGCATTCCAAATCACATTAAGGAATATTCCTACCAGAAACATGAGGAATAAGCTGTAACATAGGGTGTTGCGTGTGCTTTGAACATTGGAATGCAAGCGGCCATTTATCATTTCAGAATTCAAACACGGTGGATCTTAAAACGCAATGGCAGGCACTGCGCCTGCTGGACAGATGTTTAGATCAGGTTAAATGCTGTTAGGATGCTGTTTACAGAGGGTCTCATAGCAACGCTAAAGAGATGTATGGCTTGTGAGGTGCTAAAATACTTTCTTAGCAATGTAAGCGTGTTGAACCTGATGGAGAATGATTTAAAACTAGCTAAGTGTTTACACTTACAAACATACACATTTATGAAGGATACAAGCAAATGCATGTTTGATTATACACAGCTTTAAAAAAATATGTACTTGGATACAGCAATGAAATGAGATGATAATACCAAGGTATTTAACATGGTACTGAATCATTCATACTGTACATGATGGTTTGCACATTGTTCTACAAGAAACCTCAAATAATAACACAATTTTACCATATTACATGTCAAAAACGTAGTATTATTACAATGCCATCATGTTAATAAACATTGGCTCAGATACACATACAGGCACATACAGTGGTATTTACATAATACTTATTGATCATTTCTAGATGTTTAGTAAGTAGGAGGATATAGTAGGAAAGGGGGAAAAAAACAATATTTCAAAAATACAATATTACAAAGTTACATCAAATTTTAAATAAAAAATATTTTTTTGTTTTTATATGGGAGGCCAGTAAATTATTTGTATGTTATACAGACCTGGACAATAAAGCAGAATTGAATTTAACTGAATTAAATTAAATTAACTTTGGACATATCATATTTTTTCCAAATGGTAGATTCCACAGTTTTTTTTTTTTCCCAATTACCATGTGGCAATATATTTTAAATATTTAGTACCATGATATCATAATAATGGCGATAACGGTAGATCAGTTCCTTCTCTGGGCATATAAAACAATATGTGTTCATATACTCGCACCTGTGCAGCAGTAGGGGATGGACTCGGAGGCCACATTGTTTGGAGCCGCCCAGGTGTTCTGATTTCATTCTGTCCCATTGGAGCCCAGGTATACAGCTGCTCCTTCTGTATGTGTGAAAAGCAGCTGATTATGGCAAGAAATGTTTTAAACTGCATACAAGAATCTAAAATTAGCCTTCTGTTCCTGGGGCTGCTTTTCTGATTAGACAGCAAGAAAAATTGAGAAGCGCTGTGTGAAGGGCGACCTCTGCTGGTAGACTGAAAGAACAACAGCACCACAGACCAGAGCAGAAAGAATACATGGCATTTGTCTTGCTGACACTGCCAGCATGTTCACACGTACAAATTGAAAGGCTTTTCCCGAAGCTGTCCATTCACATCTGTGGGGGTTTGCGTTTATCAAGAGTTGCATTGCATGACTGTACGACATTTAAATGTAAACCTTACAAGCTGGATATAACAGATATCACTATTACACATTACACATTTTCCTGAGCATTGCATTAATATAAATGAACAAAAACAACCAGAGTCAGATATTTGGCGGAGTGAATAGTGGCAATAAAGCTGCCATTATGCTGTCCTCTTGAAATCACGGCCAGTGAAATCACAGTATTAAGTCATGTTCTGCCATCTACCAGCACAATAGGGTTATTGTGAAGTTACTTCAGTCACTGAGCAGCAGTGGGATAGTTCAACAAGAAATTAAGATCATCATTTACTCTCTCTTTAGAAACCTGCTTAAATGTCCAAGCGACTCTTTGCCATACAATGAAACTGAATGATAGCAAGGTTTACAGTAAATATAGTCTGTTCCTAACACAAAGCTATCACTTGACTTCAGGAGACTTAGAATAAAGTGCACAAATAATGACTGCTGTTTGGACCATGGTCAAGAGAAACACTTGTCTCAACACATTCAGAGAAATTAAAAATGATATCAAATTCATTCAAATTCTTCATTGTGACTGATTGTGACGTTTGTTCATCTTCAGATCACATATTAAAATATTTTTGGTGAATTCTGATAGCTTTCTGACCCGACATAGGCAGCAATGCAACTGACACGGTTGACTCATAGACTATTTTAATGATGTCCTATACCTTACTGGGAACATATCAGTTACATTGCTGTCTATGAAGGGTCAGAAAGCTCTCAGATTTCATCTAAAATATCATAATTTGTGTTTAGAAGATGAACAAAGGTTTGGAACAATATTTCCATTTTCAGGTAAACTATCCCTTTAATCAAAATTATATGACTCCAATTTCATATGTTGTAGATAGGTGACAGCAAAATATAGAAAAAATATAGGAATAAAATACACAGCTCTGGATAGAAACGGATAATGAATCTGATCTTTGCTACACACAGAGATGAATAGATGGAGCAGCACCAGAGGGCATGTGACCCATCTTACGTAATCCAGTCAGATGGCTTATGTGTGCAGATGTGTCAATTTAAGCATGCACCGGATACACATATTTACATGTGTTTGAGAAAGTGTGCTGTACTTGGTCTATAAATTTAATGTACACTCGCATAACATGAATATGTGTGTTCACACTGTAAGCAGGTTAGGTGTGTATGTGCGTGATGACATAAAAAGGGGGAAGGGCAAGTCGCAGAAGCAGTGTTAAATGTTTGTCTGTGCAGAAACAAATCTGCTTTGGCTGTTGAAGCAAAAGATAAAGAGTCCTTCTATTCAGGTCATCGGGCTGAGCACAAAAACATGAAAACGTTGTTGCATATTTTAGCGTATCACTCATAACATACTGCATTACAATACACCTTGTGTGTTGTAGCAGAATAATCTCATGCGTGAGATAATAAATACATAATGTGCATCTCTTCCTCTGTCTTAAACAACAGCATAAAGTTACCCTGCTGCTAAGCTCATCTCACATCTGCTCAGGCAGAGTCAACGCCGTGGGTTGTTCAACGAAGTGATATAAAATGTGTGAAATCTGGCACGTTTTTAGTAACACTCATCAACAGCTTTTCTGGTTCTTCCACATGCAATTTAGTGCAGAGCTTAAAGACAAAAGCTGGGCTGATGATGTATGGATTCAAATTTTTTGCATTATAACCAGTGTGTATATGTCTGATAGAGAACTATATTGATTTAAATAATGTAATTGAAAAGTTCAATAACACAGAATAATTTATTTTAAAACCTAAACTTTTCAACATTTAAATAACACATTGGTCTACAATGACAACTGGTAGACTTGAAAACTGCATTTCAGTGTGGTTTATATTTCATAATCGAATGTTCAAGACCCCATGACTGATGTCAGCTCATACAGACTTTAGAAAGTTATCTGGAGTCTTAAGGGTAACCAGACACTGATACTGACTTCTAAAGTATGAAGAAACAAAATTCATGGAAGTCAATGGCTACCAGCAACTGTTTGGTTACCAGCATTCTTCAAAATATTTTATTTTGTGTTCAACAGAAGATAATTTAGTGTCAAAAAATTCTTCAGATGCTTTAATTAAAAAAAAGAGATGATTTTGTGAAGTTGTGCAAGATAAAATATAAAAGAGACAAAAATCTGATGGTCATACATTAAAAATGGGCTTATCTGTAACATCGCTTCCTGTGGGTGGTTCCCTGATGCAGTCACTGAAAGGCTGTAGAATCCCCAAAGCCAGAATATGGGAACAGAATCTCTCAGCATCCGGTAAAGGGCTGTCATCTTCAGAACAACTCCACTGTACAAGGCACCTCTCGAACAGAGAGCGACCTGTAAGAGAGTGAAATAATAAAGATACACACAGAGCAATTGAGAAGTTGAAATGACTACATTTGTATATGACTGCTGAGGTAATCTGTGCTGCAATATATGTACTTTTCACTAAATCCGAAAATGAGTAAAGTGGAAATTGTGCAGCTTTTTTCTTCATAATTCATTTCACATCTGAATCAAGTAGAGCCTTTTAATAGTCAACTGTTGCGTATGTGTGTGTGCACATTTCTTAAAGAATTATTTCTCCACCCCAAGCATGAACATACTCTTGAACTTCCTCTCTCTCATTTATCAGCTGGACACAAACTCAATAGCTCATCCTGAGTCTTCCATCATAGCTTGGTAAATAGGCTGATTTCTGTGTAACATCGATTAAAAAATAAAAAAACTAAATCTTCTACAAAAAAAATCTTTCTACAAAAAATGACTCTAATTTTCTAATTATATACTTTGTTGTGTGCTGTCCGAGTTTGGATGTAAAATTACTAATAAATAGATTTATGTCTGCTCAGCTCTCAACTGTCTCAGATTCATTTGACCTATATAGTTAACTTGATGTTCAGAGCATAAATGTGCATTTGAAATTCCAAGACATTTAACCTTTGGATTAATAAACATTTGATGCTTTATTTAGATACTGATGTTAGATTCATATCAAGGCAGAATCCCAGTAGTCTCCATAACTACTCTTTAAAAAAATCTTCTTCTATGCCTTCATATCTGAGCTGTCCTGCTGTGACCTTCATTGTCAGAAGCAGTCACTACGCATCATCACTTAAAAAACAGTGTCCTTTTGTATGAGTGTGTGTTTGAGTGACTTCCTGTGGCACTCTGACTCAATGAGGCAGAAGCCAGAGCTTTCTAAGCCAGTAGCTAACACGTGTCTGTGTGTTTCTGTGGGTATGTGTGCAGTGTGCTTTTTCAGAGCCAGATTTTATGTTTTTTGACTGCTCACTGAACCTTGAGGGTAGTGAACCAGATTAAAGAACGGAAAAATAATACAAGGGATTTATACCACATCCTGGCATCCAACTCTTATGACATGGAATTACACATTTTAAAAATTCATTGAATCAGTCGTTTAAAAATATGAACTTCTGCGACAGCGAGTGTGCGTTGCCAAGATATGTTCCAGCATCTTTTTGGTGGTATGGACATCAGGTTTCTTTGATTATAAGTGTGAACATTGAAATTATATCAATCAGAACACACAATGACTTACCTGAAAACACATCTGGAAAGGTGGCTGGCGTTTGCCTGGATCTGAGGGTTTGGAAGCCATGTTCAGTAAGCTCTGATTGATCATGTATGGCTTCACACCATTCTTCATGACAACCCACTGGTCCTGCAATGCTACAGGACCGTTGTCTCCGTGCTCTCCAGCTTCCGGCTCTGTATGACCCTTGACTTGAACCTAACTCTAAGCCGACCCTGCGAGGACACATAGGGCTTGGCGAAGGAGTTGTCAATGGAGATATTATGGGTGAAGTGAGTTGTCTGGTGGTTGTTTTGACATAAGAGGTGTGTACTGTAGGATAAGGTTTAACCCCAAGGTTAGTGCTGGAAGTTCTACGTGGTCGTGAACCCAGGTCTAAAAAGTTCTCAGATGACCACTGTGTGATGGACGCGGCACTGCTTTTCCTTCTCTGTTGGTGGAAATACTCTCTATCTACCTCTTCTACATGACCATCACCCTCAACGTTCAGCTCTACACTACTAATGCTCTTCTGTGGGACGAAAATAACCCGGCTGATTTTAGATGTTGAGGTGGTCTGATTTTTTGAATTGAGATCAACTTCTAGGCTTTGAGTGAGGAAATTGCTACCATAATGACACTCTTCAAGAGGAGACGATAGAGATGAACTCTCCATGATCTCCTCGGCACTCTCATAGGAGGTGGATGTAGCTGTAGTATCCTGAAAGCTGTAGTTACTGGCTGATTTGGTAACAGCTACAGTATCCTGGACACTACTCGCGTCAGTGATAGTCTCCTGAATGCAATAGTCAATGGCCAAATTGCTCAAACGTTTCACTTTATTTGCATCATCAGTCACTCCTCCAACTGATTCTGCCTTTAGTGGTGTTGTAATCACCCCTTCTACTGTATCCCCACTATAATTACGATCTTGTTCTTTGCTGCCAGATACAGATACACCTTCTATCTTCTCTGGTTCACCCATACAAGCAAGGCTGCTACAAGTAAGACCCTGAGTGACCTCAGTCTGGCTTTCAGACCCTATTTGTTCACCACAGTTTTGCCCCTCAGCAACTCCCTCCATCTGCTGCTGTTGTCTGATAGTCCTCTGGATATCCGACAGCAGATCTTGAGTCTCGGTTGCTGAGTGGTAGCTGCAGAGGTCTGTATCTGACCCCGATCCCTCAGTCTCTCTCTCAGCATCATCTTCTGTGGTGTCCAGAGTTGACTGCCTGCTTTCGGCTGTGAATTGCTTACTGTCAGGCGTGAGAGCCTCCAGTTCATCACCCGATATTCCACCATTGCTGCTGCCGTTAGCATCCATGCCCTTAATCCTAATCCCATCGTCCAGTACATCCTCTTTGGACAACCCTTTCCGGGAGAGGCCCTTTCTGATACGGATGTTGGAAAATACAGAACCTTTGGAGCCCTCCGATTTGGATTTCTTCTTGCCCGAGTCGCCTGACAATTTACTTTTCTTTATCTTCTTGATATGTTCATGGTCTTGGTCCTTGTTGCTTGCCCCATTCCCAGCACCTTCCACTCCTGACGTTACAGTGGTCTTCTTCTGCTTGGCCTCCTGGTTCCCCATGTTCCTTAGAAGGCGAACACCTTTAGCGATCAGGCCATGCTGGGAACGCATGTGATTGGACTGACTTTCTCTTTCTCTGTGCTGCTCTCTCTTCTCTCCTCTCTCCCTCTCTGCGCTCCCTTGCACTTTCTCCCCCTCCCTCTCTAATCCCTCTCTCTCTCTCTTCACCATCGGCAGCAGCTGCTGTGATGATGCAGGCTGTGACGCCGTGGCCGAGGACTGTCTGAGAGACAGCTCCCCCTGCCTCCCAATCTCTTTCACTTTCTCTTGCTCATCTATTTGCTCTGTCAGGTCACATAACGGGCTGCTGGAAGAGCGGACCAACTGAGCATGTGCAGTGTGGCCCTGTGAGGGTGAGAACAGCTGTTGCTTCTGATGCAATTCTGATTGTTGTTGCTGGAGTAATAACTGTTGCTGTTGTCTTCTGATGAGATTTGTCAGGCTGCTCTTCCTCCGTTCTTTCACTCGCTCTCTGAAGGGAGAGGAGTGAAAACTCTCTCGCAGGACAGGTAACTGCATCTCTATCGTCTGAATGGTTTGCATCTTGATTCTTGCTATACTGACTTGATAGGAACAAACAAGTTGATTAAAGATGAGCTAAAAGAATTAGGAGCGGGATTACTTTTAAATTACATGTTATATTATTGCATCACATCCCTAAAAAGCAAACTACTTTTCACTTTTTATGTAAAACAAGAAATTGGTTAACTTTTCTGTTTGTTATGCAATAGTAAAGCAAATTAGGCTACTTGTTACTTCCAAAAAGAACAAATTTACTCAATTTCTTCTTTTCCATGTCAGTCTTCAGTGCATGTCATAAAAGACACAATGACCCACATATGTTAATTTCTCTGCTTAAATTTGATCAAAAATATGTTCATTTGTGACCCTGGACCACAAAACAATTCATAAGAAAAAACAGCATCAACTGAAAGCTGAATAACCTTTACATTAATGTATGATTTGTTACGATAGGACATTATTTGGACAAAATACAACAATATGAAAATCTGGAACCTGAAAAAAATCAAAATATTTAGAAATTAAGTTTTTAGTAATGCTTATATTACGGTATGTATTTATGGTAGGAAATTCACAAAATATCTTCATGGAACATGATCTTTATCTAATATCCTAATGATTATGTGGCTTAAAAAAAATCAATTTTGTACAGTGTATTTTTGGCTACTGCTACAAATATATCCATGCTACTTTGGTTTTGTGGCACAGGGTCACATTTGTGTTCTGAAGATGAACAAAGATCTTATGGGTTTGGAACAACATGATGGTAATTAATCAAAGAATATTCATTATTCACAAACATTTAAATATTTCATCATTTAATTTCAAACACTCAAACATATTGCATTTATTTTATATGAACAGAAATAAGATTTCTTTTTGACTTCTCTATCCAACTCTGTTAAAAAATAGCACAGGAATTTCATCTGTGTGTGTGTGTGACAGACACGATGTGCCAGCGTAGTGTCATGTGAGCTTATGGAGTGATCTCATAAACTGATGTTCGACTGTGGCCAGCAGGCCTGAAATCAGAGTTCTCCTCCAGCCTTGCAGCATCAGACATACCCATGTGCTTTTAACCGATTTATACCATATTAATTTTAATCCAGTACATAGAAATGACATTTTTATGTCAATAAAACATTAGTACTAAACTAAATTTCAGAAATCAAGGCTATGGAAGAGCAGAACATTTCGAAATATCTAGAAAATATTCCTTCATTCATTTAGAACAAGTTCAACAAATGAAACATTTTCCTCAAGGCATGAAACTGCTGATGTCTTGTCACATACAGATACATTTCTCTATTCCTCACATCACTCAGTTGTGGAAGAGGTCTGATTTACTGCTTTTTGCTAATCCAAATTGATCTGACCTGGATCAAGAATGAACAGGAGACCTGTCTAACAAGAGAGAAAAGCATAAAGAGAAGTACGGAAATAAAATGAATACTTGCCTCGATGGAGTCTCTGGTAAATTGAGGGAACAAGTAAGTGTTTGTGATATTCGCTGGGCTGCTCCTCTTCCTCGATCACATGAATACTGTCATCACATGGCTTCTCTTCCTATTACATGCCACCAATAGCAACTGATGCAGTTTCATTTATACACACACAGTGTTAGAGCTTTATGGCTTAACAAAACAAACAAGTTTCCACAAACATGTTGTATATTTAAAAAGAGCACCAGTTCATTTTAAAATGTTACATTTATTTTGAGAAACAATCTGAGGATAAAAATGCATTTGTACTGGGCTGTATTTTTGTAACATTCAACAGTTATCACAAATCTGACAGTAACTCTATCATTTAACTTTAACTTGTACACAGCCAATCTGGAACAAAACGAGCGCACATCCACAAACAACACACCGCACAGAAGCTCAATTTTAACTTTGATCTTACAAGGCCTTACAAAACATACAGCCTTTGTTTGCAATGTAAAACATAAAAACATAAAAAAGTTACTGCTTCTTTACTCTAATACAAATGGCGGGTAAGTTATAAATCAGACAATTATTCATATTTCTTCAAAACACAAAAGTTGTAACTGAACGGCAAGTGTACATTTTGTGTAATTTCCAATCAAGCTTTAATTTTTGTGAAGAATGTTATTTAATTGTGTATTTTTAGGATCTACGAAAGCTATTAAATTAGCTTTAGCATTAAGAGGGAGTAGGGAGATTTGATGGAAATCACAAATATACACAACATTTTGGAAACATTACCACTGTTGTACAGTATATTGTTAGTAGGCAAATTAAATAAACTGTGTAAAAAGTGTTTTAGGCCATTTTATTTTCTTCACTGTGCCAAAGGAGCAAATAGCTGAAGAAAGACACATGTTTGATTGATAGGCTGGGTTTTTTTTTTTTTGTGTGAAGCAAACCTGCAGCCAACTAAATTCTCTTGTTATGTTAAAGCCAGGCATTCCCAAATGTGGTGGTGACAGCAAAAAGTTTGGCTGTAAATGAAATTACGTTCCAACCCACTAATGTCAAAATCTGAATGTCCATTAAACAGTTAAAAACATTCTTTAGGTTTCATAAATGATTTCACAGCTAGCCCAGTATATTCAGTGCACAATCTCAAAGTCCAAACATAAGGCATTCCAAATATACAAACATATTTAATGTGCACTGAAAACCTACTGAATAGCTATTAAAATACTTGTAGCAAAACAAATGTAAACAACCACGCTTTATACAAGAGCAGCTTACAGAAGTGCTGTTTATGAATAAACAAAATTCTCAATAGGAGAGTAAAACCTACAAACTGTTCAACTGTGGCTCACATGTTGCAGAAGAACACTTACACTTACCGAGACAGGAAAGATACTGAACCTCTGTGTGCCACGCTTTCACACAAATCAGCAAATTCCACTTAGAAAAAGAAAAATCTTCACCGTAAATACTTTGATATACATCACCTTATTTAAAAATCCTATTTTAGTTTTTGTTCACTGACAAAAATGAGATATTTAATATTTAACCCCAAAATATTCAAACAATCAAATGGGAGCGTCATATCCGATCAGCTCTTTGAGGTTCAAAATATACAGTCTCCTTTCCAATTTACTTTTTATATGTCACTGCTGAACTCCTGAAAGTTGGCACTGCTAATTTAGTAAAAGGCATATAAAAGTCCACAAGAAGTACTGGCAATTGCACTTGCTCAGTTGCACTTCAGTATCACTGAAGCTCTTTGTACACTAAACCACAGTGTCTTAAAATCACAATCTAGTGACCCGGCATCATAAGTGACTGAACTTCACGTCCACATTAAGACTCACACATTAAAGCTTCATTATATAGTACACATACTTAAAGACTCACCGTCGCATTAGCATTAGCAAATTAGCTTTGCCACCAGATTGCTATGTGGAGTCTGTAGGTATGCTCCTGTGAAACCTCACAGCCTGTCTTTGTGGAAAGCTTGGCTTGCTTTTTTTCTGATCCCAGCGACAAAGCAGGATCATCTTGAAAGTGGTACGAAAAGTCTTGTTGCAAAGGGCGTAGCACATAGGATTTACTGTACTGTTAACGTAGCATAGCCAATAGCCTAGCGCCCAGAGGTTCTCAGGTATGCAGCCATTACAGAAAGTGTTTACTAGCACCATGATGTTATAAGGTGTCCACGTAATAATGAAAGCGAAAAGGATGGCGCTTAGAGTTTGTGCTGCTTTCTTTTCTTTTATTAGCGACATGCGCTTCCGCTTGGTGATTTGCGTCCTTGCGCGAGCTGCAAAACGTTTTGCTAGAGCTGCCTCTTTGAAAGTTATGGGTGCTGAGGGAGATTTGACTGTGGTGTTGGTGCCATCAACGTTTGGATCTGCTGATGGCTGTATGGCGGACATTGACTGAACTTTACTCATGCTTCCGACAAACCTCTTGTTCCCGTTGGTGATGGAGCGCGAGATGCTGCCATCCGTGCTGTCATTCTCCACAGAGGAGCGTAATGGGTCTTCCTCAGTGTCCAAATCCTCACAAGAAGTGACCTGGGAGTTTACAGCTGCCCTCATGCCAGGCAGACTGAGAACGATGGAGAAGATAGCCCGCGTGGTGGATGGCGCGCTCTCGTCATCGTCTGATGAGCCCGAGTGGTCGGCTGACAGTCCGGCGTCGTTGTTGTTCCAGCTATCACTGCTGCTCTGATCCGCCTCCCTGTGTGGCCCAGCTTTATCCCTGCCACCCGACTTCCACCCCCAGCAGTGGAATCGCCCACTTAGGCCATGAACAGAGCTTTGTTTGTGGCCAGGTTGGCCAAGTTCAAAGCTGCTGCAGCTTCTAGAGCTCCCCCCAGTGGCGTGGAGGTGGAAGCGTGGTCGCTCAACACCTCCAAACCTTCCAACCGAGCCTTGTAATCCTGCAAGTTCCCGAGAACGGTTCTCTGTCTCTTTGTATATTCGCCAGTACAGAACACTCATTATCGTCACCGGCAGGTAGAAAGCCGCCATTGCAGTGCAAAACGTAATAATGGGCTCAGAGAGAAATTGAATGTAGCATTTATCGGGTGGAACGGTTCTTTCTCCAACAAAATACTGCCAGAACAAAATGGCAGGAGCCCAAAGTATGAGCGACACAAACCATGCCAGGCCAATCATCACTCCTGCCCGCCGGGTGGTACGTTTGGCACGGTACGTCAGAGGCCTTGTGATGGAGAAATACCGGTCAAAGCTAATGACCAGCAGATTCATGACGGATGCATTGCTGGCTACGTAGTCTATTGCTAGCCAGAGGTCGCATGCCCAGTTTCCCATTGCCCACTGGCCCATGACAATGTAGGTGGTGTACAGGTTCATAGAGATGACCCCAATGATGAGATCTGCCACGGCTAGACTAAGTAGGAAGTAATTGTTAACTGTTTTGAGCTGTCGGTTGACCTTAAACGACACCATGACCAAGATGTTGCCAATAATAGTAATAAGGGAAAGCAGTCCTGTAAAGACAACGATGAGAATGACCTGCCAGAGCGAGTGGCCACCCAGAGGATCATATGATTGGCCTTCAACTTCGACATTACTCCCATTGAGCTTGAAAACAGCAGCACTGAGGTTGATGAGGCTTGTGTTCTGGAGCAGTGGCCAAGGAGTGGATGCCGGGTAGATTCCCACTCCCAGGGCGTCGGATGCTGAGTACAGGCCCAACTCGGTGCTGTTGGAGTCCATCGTGCAGGCCGGGCATATTCTAAAAAAAAGAGCAAAATTATCCATTTATGTTTATTTATTATATTTCACATTTATATCAAATGTTTGCAGTGAAGCTTTACAGTAACTGCTCTCTATGTATAGTGCAGGAGTGCTTCCTAAATAAATCAACGCCACTGTTGCTTTATATCTACACTAGAGGGCGATGTTGATCTACTAAATGAGACAATTATTAAATCTTAGTTTCTTTATATAAAGCTTGTAAGGATTCAAAGAAATCCATTTTCAAATATAGCGTTAGAAATATCCTGTGAATCAAGCTGCACCCCAGTATGTGGATGTTGAAAGCACCAGATCATTTTCCAGAAATAAATAAATAAACACTCATTCATTCATTCGTTCTAAGCCTTTAAAAACTGCTCTATTCTTTAATCCTAAAGAATGTATTAATATAGGAATAAAGCTGATAAATTGCTAGGTTGCCATACAAAATGAAGAAATTCACTCTTTTACACAAAGTTACCAAACTCTCAGCTATTGTAGTTGTTTGTATATTGTTTTAAAGAACTTGCTTTTGCTCATTGCTGTTACTTTGAAAATGTATATTTTACAGTTACATTTGCAAATGTACAATTATATATAAAAAATATGTAGTGGGAAATTTGGGCAAGATTTTTAATTCTTGTACATTTTGATTAGAAAATTATCATTAAATCTGTATAAAAGACTTGTAGGTGGTATTTCATATTCTGTATTCACTCATACTTTAATGAAACATAGAAATGACTTTAGTCCCACATGGTTTGGACTTATTTCTCATAGAAAGTTTCTCCAGAAGTGTCAAAACCTCAAACAAACTCACGTTCAAAAAGCTTCATACAAGCTCAAGCTCAAATAAGAGAAAAAGCAACTTAGTTTATTCTTTTCTTCAAATTTGAATCATCATAATAATAAAAAATGTGCTAAATGATATTGTTTATAAGAAACAAAGGAATAAATCTCATAATGAAAAGGAAGCAACATTTTAAGAGCCTATATTTATAAAACATATTAAGATTAATATAAAACAACTGTACCATATACCTGTACATAAATATTAACTGCCATCTCATATTAAATCTAAATAAAAATGCATGCTAATACTATTTTATATGCAAAAGCACAAGCAGATCAAACATTTTCAAAATAGCTATTACTCTCCAGTTAAAAGCACATCCGTATGTGACATCTCTGAGCTAGCAGGCACATGAACAGCAGGAAAAAATTTTAACATCAAGAAAAATGAGATGGGTGAGGTGTTCCTTTCTTTGATTCTGCAAGAGGAAGTTGTTGCAGAGCTTCCCCACAATGCCTCACACAAACGCACAGTTAATCTCATTTATAGAGGCAGAGAATAGAATGTAACTGGCTCATGGCCAAGGACGACTGAACGTCTCATCTACTCAGATAAAAATGATAGTTCTTGACCAGAAGTTGCACACGAATACACACAAACAGATCTTTATTCTGGGGAGGGGGACAACCTTATGAAGTGGAGCTCTAATTTTAGAAATAAGTCAAAAAGGCTGCTGACTGCTGCTCTAAAAAGAACGGCTGACAATCATACAGCATCATTCAGCAGAACAAGCCTACATTACTAAATATAGTCATAAACTTTAAAGTGAAAGAGCTGATTTTGAACCAAGAACATCTGTCTCTCTTCCAGTAACTCTTCTTCATCTTGATAAGGCAGAGGGATGTGAGGGGGAAGACAAAGATGAGAGTAAAAAGTAGGTGAGATGCAAGATTAGGGAACGTCAACCTGATCACATACTCACATGGTTTTGTTGATAAAATACCATATATGGGCTTGAATATTTAAAACAGAGAAAAGAACAAATGGATATGACCACTGTTACACACACACACGCACATATACCAAAGAGTCAGAGGTAATTAGCTATTGGATTCAATCTCAGTTCTCCTACAGCGGAAACAAAGGGATAATTGCTTTACAACAGGCAGACCAAGAATATATATATAGACAGTGTGTTTAAAACTGAGGGAACAAAGCTATCACAGAGAACCTGATTTGTTTTTAAAAATTATACATTACTAAAAGGCTTTTTTGAACAACGTTTCTATGGTCACAAAAGTTGCATGTATTTGTTCAGAAATACAATTGTGAAATATTATTATTGTTATTATTATTTTAAAATATTTTAAAATGCAGTTTATTCCTGCATTTACTTCCATTTTCAGCAATCTTTAGTCTATTAGTGCAATCAGTCTATTATGATGATTTGGTGCTCAAGAAACTCTTATTATTAAAGTCAATGATGAACACATTAAAAAATATATATTTTGACTGGTAGTGTATATGGGATAACTTTCAAAGAAAACAAGTTCAAACTGGCGAAAATTGGATTAAACATATAAATGAATGGAAAAGAAATGGCTTAATTCAATATACAATTTTGTACAACAGTGCTACTGTTCATGTAATATTGCTTAAATAACCACTGTATGTGTTACCCTGGACCAAAAACCAGTCACAAGGGTCAATTGTTTGAAATTGAGATTCATGGATCATCTGAAAGCTGAATTAATATGCCTTCCATTGATAGTTTTCAGTTTGAAGACCTGGAGGGCAAAACATCCATAGAAATGCAGCAAAAGCCTGTCAATTTCCCATCTGTTTCACAGCCGCAAATATTTAGATCACCTCTCAAAACAATTAAACAAAGGTATGTGAATAAAATGTAAGTTTTGGCCATTTGTAATTTATATTAAAGGGTTAGTTCACCCGAAAATGAAAATTTTGTCATTAATTACACACCCTCATGTCGTTCCAAACCTATAAGAGAAAGTCTCTTCAGAGAGACGCTCAGAGAGACTCTTCATAGACAGCAATACAACTGAAATGATCCCAGATCCAGAAACATAGCAAAAACACTGGTAAAACAGTGGCTCAACCTCACTTTTGTGATGCTATAAGAATACTTTTTTGCGCAAATAAAACAAAAATAGCATAATTTACTTTTCTCCTGTGACTTACTGTACGTCTTCTGCCTTGCTTAACGCAACAAAGCTTTAACATTTTGATGTAATCAGCCTGGTTTACATCCTGGTAAGAACACATGTGCGTAATCTGCAACTGTTTACGGAAAGCGTATGCTTACGCAGTAATGTTCTCTAATATGGCGGAACACATAAGTCATAGGAGAAAAATGGTTGATGATGTTATTTTTGTTTTCGATGAACGAGATGAACAAAGGGTTTGGAATGACAAGAGGTTAAGTAATTAATGACAGAATTAAAATTTTTGGGTGAACTAACCCAATTTTGCCAGCTCCTGCGGGCAAAATATCAATCATTAAACAGCATGACAAAACATTGTAGAAACACTTAAGTGCCATAAACTATATTTAAACCATACAATTATAAATATCAAGTTCAGTAATCTCTGTATTATGCGTTCCTTTAAGGATGTGACGTCACATAAAAACTATCAATTGATATATTGTTTGATATGAAAGGACAATATTTAGCCAGAAAATTTACAGTAGCAAATGTAAAAATGACCTTTACTTAATATCCTAATAATTTTTGGCATTAAACATTTTTTTAGCATTTTGACCCATACAATGTATATTGCTACAAATCTACCCATGCTACTTAAGACAGGTTTTATGCTCCAGGGTCACATATCAGTGTTGATCACATGTTCGCCAGATAAACAATGAGAGATATCGCTGTGTTTTAAACCAGCATTGAGAAAATAGATTGAAACAGTTTCAGTTGAGATGAGCCCCATTCAAAGCTGTTCTGCACACACCTGCACAGCACTTTCATGTGAAATGGCATGGACAAAATAGGCCAAATTTAAGTGAACAAATATTAACTGTAGAAGAATCGTGTTATCGTTATAATGTCAGATCAAGGAACACCATTTATCGGAATGTAACAAACAGCTAAAAGCACTACTGTTCCAAAGTTTGGGATTGGTTAAAAAAAAAATTTTTAAATGTGAATGCAAATTCAAACTGTGCATTATAGCTTGACTGTTTATAGCTTTAGCTGGTCTGTTTAATCTCTAAAGAAGATATTAGATATGTTACATACAAAAAAATAGACTGATTAGTGTTTAATCACAGGCTTTGTAAGTAAAGATTGAAAGACAAGAGCATTCAATGCATTAAATAAAACCTCAAAGAGAGTTTGATGTTAAATACAGGCCTCTTGTTGATTCATCTGAGTGAGATATCAATAGCAGAGAGAGAATCAAGCAACAAAAGATGAAGTCAAAGAAAAATCTAATTGGAGTTGGGCTCTGATTCGGGCCCCTGCGTTAGCGCTCTGCTTTTATCCTATTATGGTTGTGCTATGACCTGAAACAAACACACAAGCCCAGATGAAGGATAGCAAACACATTTTGTACAAAACTAGTGAAACGCATAGGCATAATTCCATTAAGTCGTGGTATTTGGGAATTGTCTTAATTTTGTCTGATCCGCAAACAGCAGCTGATGAGCGGGCTGTTGTCATGGTTACCGGGGAGGATGTGGAGGGAAGCGTGAGGGGCACATGACGGCTTAGAGGTTAGAGCCGTTAGAGCTGTATGTACATACACACACCTATACCTAAACTATGGTGTGACTCAAATGTTAAAGATCTCAGAGGGCAGGTGAAGAGAAGCAGATATCCAAAGTGGTCCTTTTTTTTCCACATACACATATTGGACGCATATTACAAATGCACACCAGCATGCACTCACACACACACACACAGCGTGAAGCCTTTGATGACAGACCTGAGAATCAAACGAACATCTGGAGTTTACATGCATGACTTCAAACGTACTGTACATCAAACATAGGTTTTGCGTGTAAAACCACTCCTCTTCATATTTAAAGTACTATTTGCCAGTTTGTTGATGCCATAAACACAGCAATACTTACTATTCAAAAGTGAAATACATCTGTGGAGATAACCAATTGAAAACTGCAGCTTTTGTTTTCATGGTCTTCTGTGGGGAAACACACTTATCAGGAAAACAGACTGACATTATTGGAGCTGTCCCCCCTGGCGTGGTAGTTAAGTGCGAGGAGAGTGTGTGCAGTAAGAGCACTGTGTGTGTGTTGGGATGTAAGGCATGGGCTGTAAATGAGGATTTCTGAAGAATGATGGTTAAATGTCAACCGTTCTTTTCCAGAGCATGAGGGAGATCCGTGATTACCTCACACGGCCTTTAACCGATAGAAATGTCAGCAGTGAACGCATGCAGAACCTTGATCAATATGAACTATTGGAATTAGAATTAATCACTGGCATGGGTACAATTATAGATGGGAAGCCATAATTATCTCACAGTATCTCGATAAGACAGTCAGAGGAGATCAGTGAAGCATGAGAGACTGCTCTCTAACAGATAATTTACTGATCTCTTATGATTAAAAGTGATGGCGAGGGATTCATCCCCGAGCAACTTCCTTCTCCTTATTTTACCTCTGCATCATCCTCTGACACTCTACCCATCAGTTTTTTAGTCCTTTTCAGTTCAGTGGAAGGCGAAATGTGAAATATCACCAAATGCCACTATGCATAAGTATTAAGTATGCATAAAAGCTCCAATGATCTACCATTCTTAACTCATTTTGAGTCAGAATTAAGTGAATTCAGTAAATTGTTAATAGTGACTCGCTTTTACTGAATAATTTGAACCAGTGAGTGAGTCAATACAAATTGTGAATGAATCGTTCATTGCGATTCATGAACCGATTTAAGAGGCTTCATTCTGGTCTCCTATTTTCCTCTTTTCTTTCATCTCTAATAACACTGTCTTTATCCGTTCTTCTAGTAGTGTTTATTACCTGTTCCGGGCATTTTTAGTAGTGTTTACTGACTGTGTTCGGTCAAACGATCCGGTTGGTTGGGTATCAGGAAGCTGTAATTTTCTGCTCCATCTGTTCTCAGTTGAAACACCTCAATTGTGCCTCGAAGCCGGATCACCTGAGAGATGTTTGTATACAACGTTCGAAGTAAACAGGTTTTCTGTGAAGCCAAAGCAATTTGGTGACGTTATTACTGTCTAGATGAAAATGCCAGTCAGAATAAAATCTGTTACATCAGCACTCGATATCAGACATGGGGTCCTCTGTAGGGTTAGATTGTTTCATCAGCATGATGGGCTAATTTACACCCTTTACCTCTGCATGAATAACAACCTGACATCACGAATTTGAGTGACTGATAAGGTGAGGGTGAAATACTGTAGGTGTTACATATCCAGGCACATGAAAAGTGATCATATAAGACTGGTAGACCAGTCATCGACAGTGCGTCTGTATCGACCCAACCCGCTGTAAGTAATACCTTAATCTCAGGCAGGCCAAAGAATCTATCACAGACTCTGACAAGATCCACATCCCCGGGGCAGCAGCACATCCTCTGTCTGTGCGATTCGCCAGTGTTTAATTTGTCTGCTTTGAAAAGCTGGAACTGCTCCACTACAGAAGGATTTGGGATTGCACGTCTTTAAAAATATCTTCACGTCATCACAGAAATGTGTTTCATTCCCAATCTCCAACATTTTCTAAGGCAATGGTAAGTGTTTATTTGGACAGGGGTTTGGCATTACCATTATCTATGTCCAGAGAATTATCTGTCAAAATGACAATTAGCCTATTAATTAATTTCTAATTCATAAATTTTAGGAAATAATATAATTTAATATAATAATTGGTATATACCGTAGTATTACATCTGTCAATAGTATTAATACAGTACATTATAGACATTATATTAACTGAATTATATGTTTCATATAACGAATAATAATTAATTTTATCGAAACAATTCAGAGTTTCAAATCTGAATTAGAATTACAACATTGAACTTAAACATAAAATCATGCTAAATACAGCTAAAATAAATTACTATAATTTATATTACAGGAACAATTATAAATAAATAAAAATCTAAACTTGATGAATCAATTTTCAACTGACATAAATTGACTTAATTATTCTTCCAAACAAACTGATTCACTACAATAATTCTACAATAATTTCCAGAGCTACATATGTGAAATGAGAACAAAAAGTCGCATCATTCTTATTGCTATTTACACCCAAAACTTCCCAGACTAGGCATCATGCTAAGAGAAAATAAAACATGCTTGTATCCATAAAAAAAGATCCACTGCTAGAGACTTAGACCCTGTAAATAGCAAGCGCAACAGGTCTTTGTAACCTTTCATCTCTATTCCTTCAAGATTGGACCACATGCAGCTCAACAGCCTTTTATTGAAGCACTAGGACTGTGCTTCTGAGTATTACCCGGCCTCCAGGAGCACCCAGAGGAATGCTTACAGTAGTAGAGATAGAGATAAACACGGCCACTGTGCAGACATTCTAACAGAATATCCTACTGTACATTTACTGTTTTTACTACCTTTGCTGCCACATGGCTACAAGAGGAATTCCTGTTATACTAGCTTATGTTATTGTTAGCTTGATATGATTTGTTATATGCCACTGCAAAAGCAGCCTATAGTAACGGTGAGCTGTGGAAGCATGCCACCCTTTGTGTTTTGCACTAAATGGAAACAAATGAGAACATGTACACAGAGGCACGTGTTTGAGAAGATGCTTAAAGGCAAATATGGTGCAGAGAACACACGTCTGCATGCAGGTGTGAGAAGGCTAGATTAACTAAAATCTCTTCAGCGAGTGGTTGCAATGAACACTTTCAAAGGCTCATGGGATTTCTTTAATTCCTGTGAAGAGAGTTTAGGTGGGGGTAAAACACAGCCCACCATGCAACTGCATCCATTGCCAGCACAGCCACAAAAAAAGATTCTCCTCCTAGTTACAATTAACACCTTCAAATGCTGAAAGTTTGCGTGACTTTGTGTGTACTGGAAATATGCCTAGTTATAATGCTCTACTCCATCATTTGATTAATTGTTGGTGCCAAGACCATTAAAAAAAAAACATAAACTTTACTTACAAATGAAACTATGTTTTTACATGTGAAAAAAGATCAATCTACATGTATTACTGCCAAGAAAATGAGTCTTGTTTGGATTAAAAATATTGTCAATCACTTAAATATTGACAGTATAGCATTACATCAACTACCAGTCAAAAGTTTGGAATAATTAAGATTTTTAAAAATAGTTGTTGAAAGAAGTATATCTATCCATCACCTGCTAAAAAATATACATATAAATGTAACAATATTTTATGATTTATAAGTAATCAATTATTAATGACATTATCAAATAAATACTCTGTCAAATTTCTATCTATCTATACATTTCCTTATTCTTGTAGGAAACATAATAAAAAAACATTTTTATTTATATAATAAAAATATACAACTATATGTTATGATATATATATATATATATATATATTATATACATCTGTTCTTCATTACATTAAAATAAAACTACCGTCATAACAATCATCCTTATCTTAAACACATTCTGACCATGCCATTCTGTAAACTTCCTCCACCATTTGTGTCTATGAATGCTCTCCATATCTGTATGTTGCGCAGTTATAATCAGGCCTTACATGGCAGCCTGAGGCAGGATTCCTGCACAGACCTGTCTGAGAAAAGAAGCACACTCAGTCTCCTGTGTAAACACAACAGCGGGAGAGGAATGCTCAAGCTGGGAGTAAGAGAGGGCTTACTGTAGGACATCAGCTTAGGGACGTCCATCGGAGCAGCTTATATCAACAGCATGTTAGAGCTGAGATGAACATATGTATGGGTCAGACATGTGTATGGGTCATAAATGTATTGATCTAGAAGGATGATTGTGGTCCTGTTTACACCTAGATGTAAAGATCCATCTCAAGGAAATCGCAAGTGGTCGGCCGAAATGAGCTGCTGTTTACACCTGGTAACCACATGCTTTTCAAACGTGTCTCCCGTGATGACTTGAAATCAGATTTACAGACATAACTACATACATAATTTTACAGTGAAAATCACAAAAAAGTGTGCACTATTTATTATGTATAGTATCTAACCACCGATAAGATGTTTTGAACCAAAAAAAAAAAAGTTGCTGGTGTATACTGTATTTCTAGCAATAGCTTCTTGGTTACGTATGCAACCCTCATTCCCTGATAGAGGGAACGGAGACGTTATGTCGCGACGACAAACTGTAGTCTTGCAAAGAGCCCTGATTCTCTCTGCTTAAGCGAAAACACCAATAAGAATTGGCAAGTGGTTAAACAATCCTGAGCCACTCCCTTTCATTAGGGTATAAAGAGGCACAGGTGCAACCACTCATCAGATTTTCTGAGGATCCGAGAACGGGTCCCAGCTCTCAGCGATGGTTCAAGGTCATGCCAAGGGGACATAACGTCTCTGTTCTCTCTATAAGGGAATGAGGGTTACATAAGTAACCGAGACGTTCCCTGTCTGTCAGTCACCACGAGTTATGTTGTGATGACAGACTGGAGTCCAATGGAAAACGCTACAACCTGAACCGTTACAACCTTGTAGCACTACAAATGTTGACAAGCGGCACGTGTCAGACAATTGTTATACAAAGGTCGTAACCCTCCCATCAACCCAGAGTGGATTTGCTGACTTTGATACCTGTAGACCACCAGATCACTCTGATCACCAGAGTGAGTACACTGCTGCCGGAAAGGCCAGAACTGTTGTCCCTGAAGAAACAATTTTCTACTTCCTGAAGGGATTTCAACCTTCTGCAAAAGGGGCTGCAACCTCTTGTATTTGGGTATGCACAACGATACTGAGCCTGGTGTCAACTGCTCCGCCCAGTCTGACTGCTGAGGATGCTGGGGGAATCTCTACCAGGGTTCGCCACCTGGGGAACTACTGGAAGAGTAAACAGCGCTCGCATCCCCTGTGGGGGGAATGGCGCAGCAAGCATGACACCGGCCAGTTCTTTCCGCCAATTACCTGTTACCCAACACATGGAAAGTGTTCAGTGTCGCACAGCGCAACGCAAAGGAGGAGGCCATGCTCCGAGTGGAGTGGGCTCTCACCCCTAGGGGGCACGGCTCACCTTGTGCCTGGCATCCACAATCCAGGATTGTCCCTAGTGAAAGGGGCCACTGTGGGCGAGAGTGAGGAAGCAGAGTGTCCATAGATCTGGGCATGGGTGCCATATGGTGCCGAGCCCCTGAGAGAGAAGGTCCTCCCTCAGAGGTATACGCCAGGGAGGGGCTTTCGCAAGGAGCATGAGTTCATCCTGACCTTGATGAATTCCTCATTTCAGCCAGGTTGAGCCATAGATGGTGCACTTGGGCCACCAAAGCGGACATCGCCTTCCCTAGGGGCCGCACAGTGACTTTTGTCGCCCGGAGTCAGTCACCGTGTGCACCTCCTGCATCAACCCAGGGTTGGAGCCACCCTTGTGCAGCTCTTTTGGCAGCCTGACCCGCAGCGCTGTAGGCCTTAGTAGCGAGAGCTGCTGTGGTCCTACAGGCCTTAGACGGGATCCTGGGACGATTCCGCCAGGTGGCTGTGTTTTGCGGGCACAAGTGCACCACAACCGCTCTCTCCTCATAGCCCCTGGCCACCCCACCATCAAGGATGGTGATGATGGAGGAGGGTGACGAGCAGCTTCTGGCTGTGAAAGGAGCCATCCATGACTTCGTCAACTCCATGTGCACTTAAGGAAAGAAAGGAACCAGAGTGGAACTGGAACAAATCGTCCAGCCATGAAGAATGATCACAGCGGCTCGGGCAAGCATGGCCATCACCACCGGATCAGATTCAGGAGTAGCCGCAGCACCACCTCATCTTCCTCCTTGGCTGAGGAAAGCCTGTTCCCCGATGCAGCGAGCGACATCTCTGCTTAACCCCAGACCCCAGTGTGTCGTCACAACATAACTCGTAGTGACTAACAGACAGGGAACCAAAAATACATTGTATAGGTCAAAATAATTGATTTTTCTTTTATGCCAGAAATCATAAGGACATTAAATAAGTGAAAACTTTTAGATAATATGTATTGCTAAGAATTTCATTTGAGAACAGATATTCAAATTTCAGTCAGATATTGTCTTATCCTAACAAACCATACATCAATGGAAAGCTTATTTTTTAATCTTTTTTTATGTATCCTTATGACTGGTTTTGTGGTCAAGGCTCACATATGTGTTTTTCCAAATTTGGATGTTATGTCCAAAATTTTCTTTTGAAATATTACAATGTAAGGATATAAGAAAATGTTTTAAACAATATTTGACTGCTTTTATCTGTAATTGGTGTTTGATCTGTGCATGTGTTTCTTCTGATACAGAAAACATGGAGCTTTTTGCTTCACAAATCGGGTGGATTACATGTGGATTATTGTGATTTGTATTTTTTTTGTCTGTTTGGACTCATTTAAATGTCACCCATTTACTGCACAGAATCCATCGGTGTTACGAGGGAGGAGACGAGAGGCGTGCGGATTTAAATGCAAGCTGTTTATTCACACACCGGTTAACATAAATGGGAGAGGCAGGGCAAAAGAGTAGTCAAAGTCCTGGCGAGGGTCGGTTACAGCAAAATACAATCCAGGGAGCAAGACGGTAGACGAAAAACAGGCAAGGTCGGTAACAAACAGATCAAAATATAGCGATAGACACGGGGTAGCAAAACAACAGGGAGACAGTGCAATGGACCGTCCAAGACAAACAAACAGACTGGTATATATACAGGTGAAAGTAGGTCACGGGGGTGGAGCAGACAATCAAACACCTAGACAACCAACGAGTGGGCGGCGACATGAGTACATTGAAGCATGTCCATGAATGAAACAAAAAGACACAAAACAAACACACAGCTTGCAGGGAGCTGGATTGCCATGCAGGCTGGCACATCGAGCTGATCATGACATAGCCCCCCCTCTAAGGGGCGGCTTCCAGACGCCCCAGGCTTAGGAGCCGGCAGGAACGACCT
>JAUMHI010000061.1:6465600-6477337 GCA_032359435.1 Enteromius unitaeniatus
ATATTGTTATTTCTTTCTTCTTCTTCTTTTTTTTTATAATAAAGGAAAAAAAAACAATGCAAAGGATTAAACCATATTAATGTACAGAAATCAAAACATACAAAAACAATAATAAAATGAAATGCAATAGTTAAATAGTTAATAGCAAAAAAACGACAATGCAAGTAACATACAATTCTCAGCCTTGTAGCCCAAATAAAATACAAATCTTCCCTTAAAATATAATCTCTAAACTGGTTGAAAGATGTTCTAAAACAAGCCCCCACATCTCCTCAAACATTTCCCCTAACCATTGCAGTTAGTCTCTCCATAGGCAATATTCTAAAGATCTCTCGATACCAAAGAAAAAGTGAAGGGGGTCTAGAAAAAAATCCACTCAATAAGGATGTATTTTCTAGCCAGTAACAAAAGCCTTCTTTGCAACCCCCTCCCAAAACCTTGTGATGTCTAGACATTACCAAAAGCAATGCAATGCACTCTGGCATTTATTGCAGAATGGAGAATGATTACTATTTATCTTATTCAGAATTTGCGGGGTAATATAAAGTTTTAGCAATAACTTATATTGCATTTTAACCAGCCTATTGCAAGTAAATATACTTCTAATAGATTTAACTGTATAAAACCAGTCGCCATCGATATATTCAGTACTGAGATCTTTCTCCCAGGTACGCCAAATATGATCAATAGTGCTGTCATCCATCAAATAGAAAAGAAGGTAAGCTTTCGAAATAAGGCGTTGTGTAACTGTTAACTTAACTCTTAAACCCTTTTCATGCCATCTATGAAACAAAGACCTCTGAACCCCAAGCAGAAAGTAAGGCCTGACAAAAAGCCTGCACATATCACAATGTCCTGCCATTCTTTAACTGTATTGAATATGATAGGGTTATTTTTAATTTCACGCTTGTCCACCATCATCTACAGGTAGTTGTAACCCTAGGCTTTTTCCCTTGCCAGATGAATTTTGAAAAACTTCTTTACAGATCTAAAATATTCTTTTTAGGAAACCAGAGTTATAACATTTGCATTGGATATAATATTCACGGAAGAAAGTTAATTTTAATTAGATAAATTCTCCCCATCCAAGATACGGGTAGGTTAAACCAGAGCTCTAAATCATCTTTTATACCTTTAATAAGTGGGCCTAGATTTAGTTTCCAGAGTTCTGATAAATCAGGCGATATTGCAAGATATGTAAGGCCTGTTATAGACCATTTAAAAGGACAATTTACCAAGGAGCTTGGGGCAAAACTTCAGATTTATCATAATTTATCTTGTAACCTGGCATCAAAGTAAAAGAATCAATAGTCTTGCGAACTGAAGGAATAGAAGTTTCCGGATTTGTAAGAAAAAGAAGTATATCGTCTGCATATAATGCGATTTTATGAACTGACTGGCCAATCTCAACCCCTTGGATATCATTGTGAGTTCTAATCATCACTGGAAGGGGTTCCAGAGTTAAGGCAAAAAGGAGAGGGGACAGAGGGCAACCTTGCCTTGTACCTTGTCCCAATTGGAAAGGAAGAGAGTGAAGGCCATTAGTAATCCAGTTAATAAAATATGCACCTAAATTAAACTTGTCCAACACTTTAAACATACTGTATACACCCATTCCACACGGTCAAATGCCTTTTCTGCATCAATGCGAAATGGCAAGCGCTGGAGTTTTAGTTTGTGAATACTGTATTATGTTTAGCAGTCTCCTGACATTAGAATAACACAATCTTTGTTGGATAAAACCTGTCTGATCTGGGTTTATTAGCAGAGGGAGGAGTGATTCAAGTCTTTTTGCTAAGAACTTGGATAACAGCTTACAATCTACATTTATCAAGCTTATAGTCCTGTAAGAATTCCTCTGGTGGTTTATTTTTTCTGGATCAAAGAAATACAGTATAAGCCATGTTTAAGGTAGTCGGTAAACAACCCTTTTTAGATGAATCAATATACATATCTATGAAAGGATTTAAATGAACTTTGCTCATTTATTTTATTTTTTTTAAATTGTGGACCAAAACCATCAGGGCCTGGAGCCTTTAACACTTCTTTGTGATGGGTTTATTCAGGTTTGCCTGCTGCAGGAAAGAATAAGAAAAATATTACACTAGTCTCTGAGGAGTACAACTTATGATAAAACTCTCTCATAATTATGTTAATTTGTTTCGAATCATAAGTTAAACTGCCCCTGATGAAATCATGCTTGTCTCATTCCTACTCCTTGCCAGTCTGTTTGCAAGGGGTATTTTCCTCTCACAGAGGACCCCAAAAACATATTTGTTTAGAACTGTTTTCGTTTATTTTTAGTTTTAAATGGTGTGCATGTGAATTATTCTGATGTTTTTATCAGTTGTTTGGGCTCACATTCTGACGGCACCCATTCACTGCATACGATTCATTAGTGAGCAAATAATGTAATGTTAAATGTATTCAAATCTGTTATGATGAAGAAACAAACTACAGAATGGCCTGACGGTAAGTACAGTACATTTTCAGCAAATTCTCATTTTTGGGTGAACTATTCTTTTAAGCACATCTTTTTTTAAGTTCAGCTACTTTTTAACAAGAAGTTTCAAATCAAGTACCGTTATATTGCCAATCCATGTTGACGTTAAATTATTAGGATTATTAATAATGAAATTAATATGTTCAATTTGTGACAGAAATGTGTTATATGCTAGAAATGTGTTGCCATTGTTCTTAAAAAATTAACAGCTTATCAAGTGTCACCAATGATGGGTAAAAGTCTATAATTTCTCACAGTGTATTTATAGAGAGGTCGTCACATCACTTTACTCTTGCCGTTCCCACTCGACTAAACTATCAGGAGGAGGATTGCTGCTCATTTGCAGTCTGCTCAACTTTTATCGCCAACAGTTGCTGTCAATCACGTCATCTCATATCACCAACTCTCCTCGAAAAGAAATTAATTTCAGTTGCTTAGTCACTTCTGTCACTTTTGAGATCATTTCCCTGTTTATAATTTCCAATTGGTTCAGTTGACGCCATCTCATTAACAGCCACTGAAGAGGTTATGAAAAAAAAAAAACTGTTTCTGGCACTGCAATGAAAGTGTAGCAGTTTCAAGTGAAGAAAAACTGAAGATCTGAACCCAGGAGTTGGCTTAACCAAATTTATGTTTTAGATTTTATTAAAAGTGAGGTATGTAATATCGTTGAAGCCAAATATTTCTTCCATTCCAGTTTAATACACAGAGACATAAGCAGTCCATTTCTAGGCTGATTTCCCAGATAACTGTAAACACCGTAGCTCAGTGATGCTTTCAAAACATTGCTGTTTGTTTAAAGATTCAGGCCAAACTGACACAGCAACACTGTCCCAACCAATGGCATGGCATTAGGGTGGAGCTACCAGTTCATCTGGCCAATGGGAAATGATCAGTGTATTTCTGTTCAAAAACAATGCTTATTTTTGCAACTCTGTACAGTGCATAAATTACACCCTTCACCTTTAAATTTGGCAGTGAAACTATAAATGTAATCTTTAAGAATGGTGAATGTCTACTCCATGCATCATTTCAGCAGAGTTAGACCCTAAGAGAAGTGCACATATTATAGTGAACACAGAGCAGAAGTCAACCACTGACAGCAATCACAAACAAGTGTGTCACTACAATAACACGCAGTACATCAAGCTCTTTGCTGCATATTTTTTATTCAAAAAGGCATCCAGGTGTACTTAAAATATCTCTGGTGACTATATCAAGTAAATATGAAATCACCAAGTAGAAAGTGCACTAATATTGCAGTGTTGGGGAATAACTAACCAAAGTACTTTACTTCACCACATCTTTCAGTACAAGCTTAGGTTTTAGATAAACAAGCTTTAGCTAAATTTGAGTAATAATTTAAGGTCCCCAGCAATTAATGAGTGAAGTAACACTTTAGAATAGGGAACACTTATTAAGGTACAGTAGTTGTTTATTTCAAGTATTGGGTAGGATTATGGATGTAGAATAAGGCATTAATATGTGCTTAATTATTACTAATAAATATTCTAATAATATGCATGCTAATGTGCATGCATATTACTAGAAACTATTAAAAGAAAATAACAAAACCTTCTTTCTTAAACTGTCGTCTACCTCACATTGGGAAGAACTGAGATGTCTACGATGATTTGGCTTGAGTGCATGGTTCATGTAAATAAATGATTCATTAAATTCCATGCACAGTCCTGTTGCAAAATTTCAAAGTAACTTCCCAAGCATTGCTATGCTTACATTACATTACTGCAAATGAAACAGCTATGGACGCAAAAGCCTGCCAAATATTCTTAGGAGAAAGACGAGAAGAGAAGGAGAGCCAGAGAAAAACACAGAAGCTGTTCCTATTACTGTGAACATGCACACCACAGTTTCCCCTCAAGTGTGAATCAATTCGATATTAAATTGTATACAAATTTAATGTGGACTTTGAGAGGTGCAGAGCTCTGATCCCAAACCAGCAATAATAATTCCTCGTTTCTGAAGTGCTCCCAAGAGATACCTTAAATCTACAAACCTGAGCAAATGAACTCTCGGCTACTTAAAATGTGTTTTTTTATCCTTGCACTTCCCCGTGGAGAGCATTATCTTAAGGCTATTATGTATTTCTCTCACTACTGTAATGTGATGATAACTAGCAGGGGCTTCCACAGGGAGATGGTTGAGTTATCTTGAGTGCCTGACAGGGAGCTGATAGTGTTTATGACTGTGGTTTGTGGTCCTGAATTCCCAACACATTCCCAACCAAATAAAATACCTCACATCAGGTCTTTAAGCTTCAGCTATGGCTTATGATGATAAAACATTGGCTCATGCTGCTGGGTGCTGATGGCTGTCTAAAACAATATATAGGTGGTCTATCTATAAAGGAAAAAGCATCAAAGGAAACTATAAAGGAAACTCATGAGGACCTGGACAGGTGTGATATTGCTTTGCTAAACTGTTTCACACAGTACATGGATTTTGTACAAAAGATGACAATCATTGACTGGCAACCATAAAATATGGACTATCTGGAACATAAACTCGTCAAACTGAGGAAGACTAATAACCTCTTGTCAAACATCAAAGGCGGGAAATAAATCTCAGGAATTTTTAGGAGCACTTTAAGAAATGCACTTACTTGAAAAGAAAATGCAAAGTCAAATGGCACTGATCTGATGCCATACATTAAATGATTCAGAAACGGCCACTTCATATTTACATGATAGTATTTAACGCAAATTATCAGGCAAAGCATTTCAGAGTCAAACATTCTAATCATATATAATTATGGCCTTTTTCTGAAATGATTTCTAAAAGACCATGTGACACTGAGGACTAGTAATGACTGCTTAAAATTCAGCTCTGCCATCACTGGAATAAATTAAATGTTAAATATATATATATAAAAATAAATATTTTTAATTGTAATAATATTTCACAGCATAATTATTTTTGCTCTATTTTTTCATCAAGAAATGATTCCCTGTAAATTATGTTCAGAAGTGCATGTTTTTCCATTTTCTCATAAAATGAGTAGTTTCAACAAACATGGGTCACCACTGAAAAAATTGTGCCAAATACTTAAAGTATCATACAAATGTTACTTATTAACAAATAATTTATTCACATCATTTATTGAATGAATTAAAATTGCAAGATGGTTTCAAAATTATTTTCAGCTCCATTTATCATACTGTCACCAGTTAGACAGTTTTAAAGTCTTAATGAAATGAATTCATCTTAATCTTATCTGAATGAATTCTTAAATGAATTCATATGTTTCTGGTGTTAGTCACTAAAATGATCAACTCAAAATTAGGGAAATTATAAAAATCCCAATTAATTACATTTGTTTGATGTATATATATTTACATACATACCTACATTTTAGGATGAATGATCACATTCATTCATATCTTGCAAAAACATAGGACACACGTGAAAAAGAACATGCTTGTGATCAGAAGTAATTTTAAAATGCAAATGTTGATTTTTAAAAAGCTAATAGTTGTGGGATATGTTTTTGTCCCATGTCTCAAGAACTGCTGAAGAGATGAAGATAATAACATCTGAGGGAAGACAGTTTGCAGAGTTGAACAGGAAGGGAATGTCATGGCACAATGTAATAATTAAACAAGAACAAAAAAAAAAACAATAACAATTGGAAGCTAGAAATCATTCCGGTGGAATTATGTTCCACCTCCTCAACTGACTTTTCAATCTGCACGTCGGCCTGACAAATTACTCTCTCACCAGCTCTATTCTGATTACGGCCTGATTACAGTCTGATGAGAAATACACAACTGCCAAATACAATAACAGGGTGCAGACATATGCCTATCAAGACTTAATTTGGGAGACATTTGGCAGAGGCGGTTAACCTTCTGAGAATGATGAAGGATGGGATATCCAAACTTTGCAGAGTCCAATCCCACAGTAATCCTAATGACACCGAATTCTGTCCTCTAGCTAATATAAAAGCTGCTTGAATGCAGCCTCAACTAGCCTACGATTTTTAAGCCATGTTTAAGAACTTGTGCCGGTACTTTGTGTGGGGCTTGCAACTCAGAAACCAGAACCCAGAAAAATGATACGTCGCTCCCCAAGCCCCCAAGGCACTGATAGACCTGAAAATGGAAAAGCTCTTGAACTGAGCGAGCCAATCGGTGCCATTCAGCCCAGACACTAGAGTTGAGGCTCAGGCACCGCGAGCCAATTTGGGATGCGATGGATCAATAATTCTGTCAGGGAAACAGTCGAACAGGGAGTGGAGGGATGCAGAAGAAGGGCATGGAGTCTTTCAGAGATGTTGGAAAAAATATTACCCCAAGTTTGCATGTCTCTCTTTGCTTGCCAAATGTTTGAATTCCAAAATGAATCGAAAACTAAAAGTGCAATATGCAAAAAAATATATATATATTTGATTATTATTATTATTTTTTTAAAGATGCTGACTTATATTACAAAATGAAAATGTATTTCATGTAGAATGAAAGAGGTACATGATTTGTTTATTTAAAAACACATTTCCCACACACTGGTAGTTTCAATTCTGTTTATAATAAATGCCATTATAATTACTTTTTTAAATGCTCTTTTATACTTTTTATATTTGTATACTCTAACCTGACTGTGTTTTAATGTCATGCACTATAATTGTTTTTTGAAGTGATACATAGATGGATGGCTGAATGAACGAATAAATTAAACAAATGAACAATCAAGCAGAAAAGTCAAATTGGCTAATGTCATTTACTATTCAATAAAAATATGTTTTTACTTTCAGGAATTTAGATTTGTTAGTTTCCAAAGATAACGAACCAAATACTATATATAACTGCTAAAATAAATATCTTGTGAATGAAGCAAGTTTCTTAAGTAACGTTTTGGCTGAAATAAAGATGTATTAATCCTCCTAATGAGATTTGGCTCAACTGTAATAATGAATGTCCCTCTATTACAGCACTTAATTGGGAAGAGCATATGTTGCAGTTTCAGCACAAAAAGCTTCTTCCCAGTTTCAGTCGAAGTACAAAGCAGTGAACCATTCAGGCTGATCAAAGCAGAGCTGCATTCACAACAAATCACATTTAACCGAGTGTATAACGATTGCTAATCTAAATGTTTCTTCCTGTGGAAAACTGCATGGACCATAGACAGGTAATTGCTGGAGACACATCATAAATACTACAGTGCAGACAAAAACCAGAAGCCTCAGGTATGTCATTTAAACAAATGTTTTCCTGTTAAATTGCCTCTTTAAGGCAATTTTGTGTTACTACTAGTGTTAAAAACTCTAGAAACTCTTTTACAAATCAACAATTTGCATTTATTTCATTAACATGCAGTGTGGCTAAGTAATTCAAGGCATTTTATGCTAGAAGCAGCTCTGTCACTGTGTGCAGGCATGTATTCAGGGTGTATGAAGCTGTACATGAGCTGTGACCTTGTTCGATCCACCTAAGAAACAGGCATCCTGGGATGGAACGAATGTAGCGATGTGAACGCACCACATCAACAGCTAATGTTTCTGGAAGAAATATTAGCGGCGAGAGAAGCACTGTACAGGAACTTGGCATAATCAGTTCTTGGTTTGGATGGGTCTAGACACCTGAAACATACACAAACATGCAAAGATGGAATGTATGCCTCAAGTTAATGAAAAATAATAAACAAAGAACACCAAGAATGGTTTTATGTAAAACTGCACCACAGCAACACGATGGAAAAGCATCAGTCTACATCACCACCCAATTACATTTCTATTTCAGAAATTAGATTTTTGTTTTTGTGGTATTCAAAAGCATTCCATAATGCTGATGACATGTAATGTTTCATTTACTTTCATTTACCAATGTTCCACATTAAGGAACCAAGAGGATTAGGACATCTTAAATTTCAAATCCTCAAATCCATAACCCAAACAACACAATCAGAAGACCTGTTCATGCCAAGTGGTCAAAGTCAGGCTGGTCATCATGGCCAAGTTTGCCTCTACTGGTACAGCAGCATCTGTCTCAATTAAAAGCCATTCAAAAAAAGTAACAAAACATGTAATATGTAATTGTGCATGCTTTTTACCCAAATTATTACATTTAGAATACTACCTCTACCATCATCAACAGTTAATGTATAAAATGCTAATCATTATTAACATAAAAAAAAAATATATATATATATATATAACCATAAAGGTTTGAGGCTTTAATCCACCATGTAAAAATGTTTAATGAAATGAGTATATTAATTAAAAAAAAATTCCTTTATTGTAAAAATAATAATAAAATAAACATAATAGTCATAGTTGTCACGAATGAGACACGGGAACAATACAATCGTACAATACAATAGTAATACAAATAATAATACTAATCATCATCATTATTTTTATTATTATTATGAAGTAATATTTATGTTGGACATACTTTAAAATGCTAATAATTTAACTTCACACAATCTAAAAACTAATAATAATTTAATATATTGTACAACATACATATTGCATATACTGTACAGCATGTTATAACTTTTTTTGTTTTTAGTTTTATTTATTTTATTTCGAAAAACAGTAGAGCTGTAATACTGTACAATATGAAAAGAATTACTGTTTATCACACTGGCCAGAAATTACATTTTGATGCATGCCTACTCAAAGTACATAATGTTTAGCAACTAAGATGAATGCCAAGAATGAAACAAACAACTGAAACAAATCACTATTCAAATCAGGATCAAGATGAAACACACACTTTAATGTGAGAAACAGCCATCTGGCAATATAGATTTCACATGCGTGGTTTGCAAAATACACACCATCTGATAACACAAATTTTAGACACAAAGAGGGGAAACAGAGGAGACAGAGGCTTGCCTTTATACCAGAAGAGTGACAATTTTCCATCTCTCTGTGCACACCCTGCGCAAGATCCCGCAAACTGTCAATTCAACCTTCAGATATGATATTAATCATTTCCAAGCTGATCTAGAAGAGCATGATGTGCGCTACCTGTAGCTACATGCAAGCAGGATGTATGAGTTCTCATTCCGCCAATCATGCGTGTTCTCCCATCTCTAGCATCTATTGATTATCTTTGCTTCCTACTAGAGAGGTGAAAGCAAAAAATGACATAAAACCAGAGGGGAAAATCTGTGTAATAAGGAAGTGGACTGTGAGCAGAAGTGGATTCATTAAAATCCATATGGATAGAGAAAACCATAACTTTAGGCGTGATTATAACCATGATCAAAGCCATCATAGGCCAGTCACCTCATATCAATACTTCTGTGTAACAGCACGACTGTCCGTCCGCCAATTAATCTGTAAAATCAAAGGCTGATGGAAGAGAAACGCACAGAGAGGAGAAAGGAGGTACGATCAGACTTAAAATTGGCTTAATTCTCCAGAACAGCCTTGCTTCTATTATTAGGGCCAAAATTAATAATTCAATATTTGACTTCCCCCTCCATCAGTGTAACCCGTGCACCCTCTGACAGCACAAGAGAAAGCTCTGAATAAAACATGGTAATGTAATTTGTTCTCACGTTAAGGTCTTAAAATGTCTCAATCACAATCTGTCTTGAGCGTCGCATTGACATCTGTGTCCTTCAGCCGTCCAACAAACGGGAAACGTTGATCGCTATAAACGAAACTGGCCATGCTGCCTGAATAAAAAACATAGTGCGAGTCGATTGGCTGTTGCCAATGCAGTCATCCATATAATTTGACTGACAGCATTAAATTTCATCTTGCAATTAACACTTTGCATTGTTCCCCCATCAACTATTAAAATCTCATTAGGCAAAGGTTCATGTGTAAGTAAAAGGAGTTGACATTTCAAAACATGGTGCATGCTTGGAGCACATAAGAAAAAGGGGTTTATTTCAAAACAAAAATGCAAAAAACATGGTAAGTTCGCGATAATAACCTCTTTGTTAAAACAAAGCCGTACCTTCTTTTTCTCTTCTATCCATTTAAGTCTGACATTAACCAGACGCTACCACCCCAATCATGGTATGAAATGTCACATTGTTTTAATAAGCGTTCCTAAAACATGCTCTGTTTGGCCCTCATAGTTATTTCCGCTTGCCTGACCCTTTAATGGGTCTAAAGGTAGTATCTAATGAGTTTGGCTCCATGCAAATGTAACATGAGGTGTGTCAGGTTTAGTGTGACGCTCAGTCATCAGGCTGGGCAATGAATAATAGAGCAGTATAGTGTGACAGAGAAGATTTAAACAAGGCTGATGCTCAGCAGTGTAAGAGCATCATTTACACCACAGTTGAAGAGCAGAGACCGCACATGCATTGTGAGAGATGCCTTGTTTGAATCCTTTAAAGCATGATCTAAACGTAACAGATGCTGATATGATATGCTAGGGAGCCTCATCTATATGCGCAAAATATTATTAAAAGAAAATAGAGGGACTGCAAGGTCTCTATTTTAATAAAGCACACAGATCTTAGTGAAATTGGCTATTTTCAGTTTCTATGTGTAATCTGAATATCATCAACAATTATTATTATCTCCATTAGATTTTGACCTATGACTTCAAATTATATTGTTTGAGAATACTTTGTAAAATTCTGATTGCTCTTTAGATGTTCGCTAAAAAGTCACTGAAATGTGTGAGGAGCTATTTAAAATGCTGTTATTGCAAATGCTGTGTAACCCTTTAATTTCAGAAGTTCAAAAGAAGTCATTGATTTGTTTTTAAATGAATGCTTTTATTCAGCAATTATATTGATACATTATATTGATAAAGTGAAAACATAATATTGCAAGTCCTATTTCAAATAAATGTTGATATATAATTCTTTTCTGATATAATGTTTTTTTAATGCATCACGGTTTTCAAGATTAAGCAGCACAGCTACTAATGAAAATAAAATAATAAACAATAAAAAATATTTCTTAAAAAAATAAAAGGCTACTCAGCTTCCTCCACATCGATCCACAGACTGTGCTATCGATCTCCTACCGGGCGTCACCCTGCCACGGGGGCGTGTTTTTCCTCTATCCCAACCTGAGACAGAATGTATAAACCTCTACATACAGGAGGAACTTGCCAAGGGCTTTATACGACCATCCACCTCTCCTGCCTCAGCCGGTTTCTTTTTTGTAAAAAAGAAGGACGGAGGACTCAGGCCTTGCATTGACTATCGAGCACTCAATGACATCACAGTGAAGTACCGGTACCCCCTGCCATTAGTCCCAGCAGCCCTGGAACAGTTGAGATCGGCTCGATACTA
>JAUMHI010000061.1:6486613-6513647 GCA_032359435.1 Enteromius unitaeniatus
GTAGCTCAAAGTAAAATAGGTCAGAATATAAAAACAGTAAACTTTAACAAATTAAAGCAATAATAATAATAATAATAAATTTTAAATCTATAAATCTTATTATAATTTCTACTAGAATTATTATTAGTAGAAGTAAATTTAAACATACACATATATAAAAAATAATAAGACTATTTCAATATTTCCCGATTATTTATTAAATAAATAATATTCATTATTATTATTGTTGTAGTTGTTGTAAAATTCAATTAAAAAAATAAATAAATAAATATATATATATATATATATTCTATATTCTAAGTTTACCTCATTTCAATAAGTTCCAGATTTCTGAAACATAATAACTGCTATCATAAGTTTTACATAGTATGTCAAAATAAAAGATTAGAGGACCTTAAACTAGCAGTTGGATCATGTTAGTACGAAGGCGGCTGGGTGAAAGTGGGTGGCTGAAAAAAGTCCTCCAGATTTTATTACAATAGTGACAATTTACTACATAACGATTAATAAAACGAAATAAAAACAAACTAAATAGTGTGCTATGACAGATTTGTTTTGATAATGGTCACAAATGCTTGGTCTACAATTTGATCTTGGTTCTGGCAAAGGACAAGAATGTCTGGAATTGCTCTGTTACTAAGGACAGATGTCTCCTTAAAGTATTTGTCAGGTGTTTGGCCAGTATTTGATGGTCAGATCCTGTTTCCTGTTTCAGATCTCCATACCTGATTCCAAGAATGGAAATACTGTATTATGCTAACGCTTCATGCTTCTAGAATGTTATTTAATGCTTTTCTTCTCGTCCTATTTACACTTTACACTCTCTCTGACTTATGAAAGAGATCTGATTCCCTTTCAAATAAACGCATGCAGCGGCTGCAGCAGAAACTTTCTGTTTTGTTCCTTCTCAAAAGACCGATGATTGATTCTGTGCAGTATTCACTGCAGGTGTGAAGTATTTATCAAGCTGTATGACGATGGAAAGCCAAAGAATCTGGCACACACAGAACCTCTGTGGTCCATAACAGACAATCACTCACTCACACTCCTCCTTCTTTCCTTCTTGACATTAACCAGCTGTATTTTTCTTCTCCTTATTTGGCTCTTAATTGAGAGAAAAACACATACTGTATGATTAACTCTCCAGTTTGAAGTTAGTTAGAAAAAGAAACTCTTGTATGGTCAATTGGAAACCCAAACAGCGCAGAAAACTTTGTAGGATGAAACAGTTTGGCATCAAGTTTCAAAAGGTGCTCATTAGTATGTTAACAGGAATAATCCTGTTTCTGCCCATTAAATTCATATGTAAAGTAAGTAAAATGTATTTAGTTCATGCTTCAAATAATCAACTATTCATAGAGGCTGGTTTACCATAACTCAAATTAAATGTATTTGTGCCGACCAGTGGCAGCATTTCAAAAAACCATAGGGTATACTTTTTTAAATAATTAAACACTGCATCATCAGCTAGTATTATAACTTTATCAAATACTTGCACTTAACAATTCATGAAAATCAAGCTGAAATAGAGTTGATATTTCATTAATTACTCAACCTAATAATGTTCCAAACCCATAAGACCTCAGTTCATCTTTGGAACACAAATTAAGATATTTTTAAAGATATCACAGAGCTATATGACCCTCCATAGTCAGCAATACAAATGAAATGACCCAGATCCAGAAAACATCCAGAAAATCAGTTGATTAACTTCACTTTTGCGATGCTAGGAGAAGACTTTTTTGCACAAATAAAATAAAAATAAAATTATTTACTCTTCTCCCATGACTTCAGTCTTCCACCATTTTGGAGAGTGCCTCAACGCACCACATGCGCAAGCTTTAACGTATTTGACATAATCAGCCTTAAAAAGCATGCGCACACACATGTGCGTAATTTGCGGCCGTTTACAGGAAAGCATACGCTTATACAGTACTATTCTCTAAAATGGCGGAAGACGTAAGTCATAGGAAAAGAATGGTTAAGTATATGATATTATTTTTGTTTTCAAAAAAAGTATTCTCGTAGTGTTGCAAAACTTAACTTAAACATACAAAGTGACATTGGCTACAACTAGATGACCAAAGCTAAGACCCTTCTCTGCTCGTCAAACACAAAAAACAGAGCAACAGTAAATAACCACAGCTTAGTTGACTGCAAGAGTACAGATATGGTGAACATTTTGAAATTTTATTAAACACATCTGTTTGCATGTCCTAAAATAAGTACACTGGCATAGATCTCTACAAACAAATGATTAGCTGGGGGATTTGAGCAGCTATGTTCACACACACACACACACACACTTCCTGAAGACATTGGCTCTCTGACCACACTAACGCTGACTATCACAACACAGAGCTTTTGCTGATAGGATACTTCCTCCACCATGTGTGGGGCTATTCCTGGGTCTATGAAACCCAGACAACCAGGACTACTGTAATGACTCTGCCCTTAGGAAACTAAGCCATTCCTCAAAGTGCTGAAGGATGCACTCAGAGCTAGAATGCTCTTTTCTTTCATTCACTTTTCTCTGCTGATCGTCTCTAGAATCTGTCAACACTGCACAGTTTAGCAAAGTTCATAGTCAGAGCTGAACAGGCAAACTTATTAAGCGGAAATACAATTGCTGAGAATGTTTTTAAGAGAAATTGGGAGAAACAAAAACCTACAACAGAGGAGAAGATTTAGCAAAAATGACTGGTGTATACACAAATCTAGTAATATATAAAACAAGTTGTTTGAATTTTCATTTTTAAGTGAACTACTGTACATTATCACAAACATTTTAGTTGGCAGTCATTAGCTTTAGCTGCTACTCTGCTGTGTGCTTTATATTTCGTTATAACAGGATCAAGAAGCAAGAGAGAGTACAGTAAACACAGCTCAGTGTTTCCCAGATATTTAAAGAGCAAGAAATGAATAACATTACCTCAGCATAGAAAACTTGCCAATCATTTATGTAATACGCTCTGTGTCAAGAGCATTGGGTTTCTTGAGGCTGAATAAATGTATCCGTATCACCAAGACCAATGATACCGATAAAAACTATTTAATTGCCTTTAATTTGTCATCATAGAATGGTGGTGACACAAAAAGAGAAGGTAAATAAATAAGTTCTCATTACAGTACAACTTTTTCCAGAGTTCATCTGGCAGATTATCCAATGAAGGAGAGCTTATATGTGAAAGTGTGACAACAAAGCAAGACAGGGTTATTATTAAATCTATAGTTCTCCCAAAAAGAAAGTTCTGTCATCCTATACTCAACCTCATGTCATTCAAAAACTAATCTAGTCTTAAAATAATAAAGTAAATGAGGACTAGGGTTAAAGCTACAAATTAAGAGCAAAAAAAAGTGCTATGTTTTTATCTGAAATCACACGATAGCTTTGTGTGAAAAACAGATCAAATTATGAGATAATAAAAAAAAAAAACTTAAAAGGTTTGAGTTGATGAATTGGACAGATTTTAGTTCTCAGTTTACTTACGTAATGATCTGAACACTCACAGCTTAAAGGGAAAGAACATTACCAGTGAATAATGACTTAAATTTCATATTATTTCATAAGACTTGGAATACAGTGCAAAAGAGTTACGGTCTACTTTTATGGCATGTTTATGATGCTTTTGCATTCTTTCTGTAGCTTAAAAGCTTGGTGCATGGGCGTAAATCCCAGGGGAGGGCAGAGGGGACATGTCAGAGGGTTGTCCCCCCCCCTAAAATCATAAAAAAATCGCACTGTCTATTGTGAAAAATACATGTATGTATACCTAAAAAGTAATTGTGTAAATAGAAATTAAAAACTCAAAAAATGCATTTCGAAATAGTTGAGCTCCCCCTCCCCTTCCTCGCAGTGGTTTGGTCCACTGCTTACTGTACCAGTTCATCTCACCTACGCTACATGTCAGGTAGGTGTCTGCGGCTCTGTTCATTAGTAGTTGTTGAACTCCAGTAAGTAGGGGATTTTATTCACTTCTAATTCTTAAATAAATTAGTTGTGCCAAAACTTCTGATTACAGATGTAAATTTTTATTAATCTGCTATATTAGCGATTAAAAAGTTACTTATCTATTTAACAGTAGCTTGTTTACAAAAGCTTGTTGCAGTGAACTGCAACTAACATGGCAAAGCCGTTTCCCATGCATTATTGTATTTGTAGCGACCTGGCATAATGGTAACATTAACAGCAGACATCCCAAGTCTCCGGGAAGTTCCGGGAGTCTTCGTTATATTGATAGTGGCTCCCTGATGCCCGCAAATTGTTTAAAATATCCCGGAATCTAGACCAAGCAGTCTCCATGCTACAATAATGATAGAAGAAAAGTCTTCCACTTTTAGCATAAGTGCAATTTGACTGTATTATTTGTGTCCCCCTTCAAAAATTGCTCGCGAGAAATTTTGTGTTTATTGCCCCCCCTACGCCCATGCAACTGTGTACAAGAACAAAGAGAACATTATTTAGTTTTCACAGAAGTCACACAAGTTCAGAATGACACAAAGGTGAGTAAATATGACAATTTTTACTTTCAATTTTCAATTAAATTTATTTGAAATTATTTATTTCAAATTTACAAAAAAAGTCAAAGTCAAACTGAGGTATGAATTTCAAATAAATACAAAAAAATCCCTCTCTTCTTTTTTTTGTATTTTCTTCGTCCTGTCCATTCAATTTTGGCAACCTAGGGTATACTTCACAGTTCACACTGCTAGCTTATCTCGATATTAATCAGGCACACACAGAGAGCCATACGGCTAACCTGCTCCAACGCCTCGAATCTCATCTGCTCATAATATCCCAAATAGAAGTCCAGACTTCACACGGCAAGTAAAAAAAAAAAAAAACTTTTGAAAAAAAGTTTAGCAATCAAGACACCAGAACATCCACTAACAGCCTGCCAGGAATAAAAATTTGCACATACACATTTCGAAGGAGTTGAGAAGGAAAAGAGATCAATTTATTTGACAAATAAATGGATCCCTGTATGAAACCCTTAATTAGTTCTGAACGCATAAACAGTTCTAGCAAGATGAAATGGACTGCTGAGAGACCTGGCTGCTGAGAGAATAAGAACTGCCATATGTTTAAACTCAAACACTAACAACTTTATAAGTGACGAAAAGAAATTCGGGGAGTTATTTTACAAACTTGGAGAACTGAAATGAGTTTATTATCACAATATGAAGTATATACCAAGAGAAATAGATGTTAATAGGTTCTTTGAACCTGAGAAAGCTGTCAAAGTGTGCAGGACAAGTGATGAAACATAGATGATTAGGACTTAATTAAGGAATCAACTTGTATTTTTCAACTGTGGTTTGCATATAATGCTAGTACATTTTTTGCACTGAAATTATTTAGTTTTAATAATGTCTCCAGCCTTGCTGACCCTTGCAATTACAAATAAATCATTGTTTCCTAATGTTTGTATCATTTAAATGGACACAGAGAGTAAATAAGAAGCCAGGACCAGTGCAATTTTTGACAAACATTCCCATATCTTGATCTTATCATTAGTTATAGTGTTCAATTCTGCAAACTGAAAAGCTGCAATGTTTTCAGGTTTCTGACTTAGAAATCCAAGGACTTTGGCGTCCTTCTCCGTTTCAAAACATGAACCTGTTGGACTGGGAAAGAACTTTTAAGCTATGAAAGTAACAGTGTGTTTTCATAGTAAATAAACTCTTTTATTTCAAAAGATCAAGGAAATTCAGTTTCTCATGATATTACTCCCCTTTTACTACATAAGCCCGGCAGCGAAATGCAAATTCACTTTATAAAATACAAGAGTTATTCCTCTTTTCTGCAGCCCATGCCTGCTTAGGTTTCTATCCCTTTTAGTAGGCAATATTATGACTGACAGGGTATTCAAATTTGGGTGATCCCACTGTGGAGAGATCAGGTACCCGTGGGCTTTACAGCACCACATTAACATTCATGGACCTGGATGCCAGGGGTGTGTACCAGCTGCCTACAGACGCTCACGGCCTTTTGCTCTGCCACTCAAATGCCAATCTGTTACCGGGCAGAGGTGGACATTTCAGGCTGATCTGAGATCAGCAGCCCTGTCTATATCAGATATGTGATGAGTTTGTAAAGCCGATCTGGGTTCAGGCACACAAGGGAACATCTACTAATATCACCTGTCAATAGCGCAAAAGGACAAAACATGGGTAAGTAATTAGGACTATGGCTCCTTTCCCAAGATGATTTCTCCAAAGTGCCTCAGGGAAGGTTAATGCGAAGAAAAGTCTGGCCAAGAGAGATTACAGAGGGCAAATAAAAAGGCAGAACGCACAAATAAACATTCACAGTACAAAGGGATTTTGCTCTTAAAAACAAAGAATAACAAAAGTGTTCAGCATATTTGAGACTTGGCACTTTTCCCTTTTGATTATGACAAATTCAATCATACTTTTAATTTAATCATGCTTTTTTGGAATGTGAAGCCACTCCACACACATGTTGGGAACATGTCCAAGTGCACCGGAGCATGACACGAGTTTGGAGGGATTCCACAGAGGTATCGACCGACTATACGCAGAAATCATTCAAACAACTGATAATGATTTCTCCAAAGGTGCGGTGTTGTGTTAAATTACTTTTCAAGGGCCATTCACCAGCTGATGACCTTTGACCTTCTGGGTTAACGAAAAATGTTCTTAGATCAGGGCTGAAGCCTGACCCATTTTTTATTTTTTTTTACGTTTATTGCCACCCCTTTAACATTGAGTCAGGACTGCATGGAGATTACCATCTGACAGGTGATGACACACAGCTTTTGTCTGTATGAGGTCTTCTTTGTGTCATGTTTCTGGTCAGTGGACAAAACTATCTAATCTCGGGCCACTGATAAGGTGACGAGCAGAATGAATTGGACATCTTGCTAGGAAGAAATGCCTTTATGTTTTTGCCTTTGTTCTTCTTATTGGTGGTGTTGTACAATTTTGGTCTGGCAATCAGACAAATACCTACACTGAATGAGATCAAGGTCCTCAGAGCATATGGAATATAGTTGCTCTATAAGTGAGGTGTAAATGCTTACTTTCAATATCTTAGGGTGTAAAATGTGCAGTGAGCAAGAGAGAGAGAGAAAAAAACCCTTAAAGGGCTAGTTCAGTAGGGCTAGTTGTTCTGTCATCATTTACTGACATTTAATGTTGTTCCAAATCCATACAACTGTCTTTCTTTTGAAAAAGAATATGTTTGGCAAAAGAACCGAGCTGTTCCTTTCCTTACAACACAAGTGGATGGGGACCAAAAAAGCACAAAAACCTGCTTAAAGTGAATAATGAACTATATTCCTGGTCTTCTGAAATCATTCAATTGCTTCTTTGAGACATTCTTAATTAAAGAAAACCTTGCTGTTTTCACTATTTACCATCACAGTATGGAAAAGAGCAGCTTAAAATGTTTGGTGTTCCATTAAGAAATAAAATCATACAGTGATGATATAGTAAAGAAAAGATAATAAGGAAATGACAGCGGAAAAAAAATTAGCTTGGACTAATTTGTCCCCACTACTTTTATATACTGTATTTATAATATATTTACAACAACTACTGTATTTTATGCACATTGACCATCTAAGCCTTCATTTATTTGATTACCAGCACGTCAAGTAACACACACACTTCAAAACTTGTTCTGGTGCCACTGTCCTCACCACTTAACACAAAGTGATGCCCATAAGCGAAGAGTAAGTCCGTCCCACAAGCATTGCTAATTCTGGCATAGATTAGCATAGCCTGTAAAGAATTGATGTGATCACTAAAACAGGCTATACTAATTAAAGCCAGAATCATCAATTCAGATCTTCAGGATTTTTAAAGGTTTCCCTCCAAAAGGCAGCACTGTAAATAAAAAGCATTAGTTTACATCAGAAAGCTTTTGAACAAAAGCAAAAGTTGAGAAATAATGATACTGCAGAACTGCGTGTTAGAACTGCGGTCATAACACACCTTTGGGGGGGCTGTTATTTGCATCAGATGACTTACGGTGTAATAACATGCCTTTTCAGATCGCAGTGCATCCCTGTTTCACAACTGCCATATTTTCTCAGTTTTCCTCAAAAAACTATTGTTTTTCCAAAGTCACAGCTCTCACAAAGATGAATGCCTGACTAACCTGTAATAAACATCTGTAAGTCACAGGGAAACTGATTATGGCAATAACTAACCCTTTCAGAGCAAAGTCATCATGAGTAAAAACATAAATATGCGGAGTTCATGAATATCTAAGATCAATGTGAAATGAGGAGTTCCCCTGAAGAGGGTCTTTTCATCACACTAAACATTTTCTCAGTGAATTATCTTCTTCACAATATGCAACCTCCGTCTCCTGCATCCATTATTTATGCATGACTCAGATAAGCTCACGGCAGCTAACTGTCACATACACAGATGTTTATTTGCACACACTGCATGCATAGTTTTAATCGCCCAATTTATTAAAAGAAGCATGCAAATCAGTGCAGTGCCATAAATGCAAAGACAAATCATTTGTATTGTGCAATTTCTGACCTTGCCGGCCATCCTTTTATTGTTAGGTTGACAAAATGCAGCAGACTACCGAGATATGGCATACGTTACTGGGACTGTAAGAAACACGCCAGCAAACCTCTACATTTCTGGATAAATGTCTGCTTATAATGCTTTTCTACATTAAGTGAGCATCTTTTGATGAATAACTACATCCATAATTAACTGGAAATGTACACAAACACCTCTTTTAAATGAAACTGTGTGATTTTTGCAACTAATGTTTCATTTATAATTACTGTAATTAATTTACATATAAAGGAGGTGTGTTCGCACCGAATAATAATGAATTGCGATAATAAATATAGTGCTCTTGCTCTATCAGTGCATTCACACCTTGCTAAATTGGACTAAAGGTTTTTGGCTTTACACCATGTCTCCAAGATTACTTGAACCTTAAAAAGGCCTTGATTAAGCAGGGAAAGTTAATGTTGTTGTGGTCAGGAGTAATGAACTGAAGAGCAGTCATTACGGCTGGGAGACATTTAATGTCGGTCAGAGGTATTTAGAAGGAAACAATGATATTTCTACTTCATGCTAATTGCCATTATGGACTTAGTTCACATTAGCATAATACGATAATTGCCTGGCTTTCACTGTGGTCTCTTCCTTTCTGTCATTAGGCTAATTATAACTAGCCTGTCTCTCCTTGACAACAAGTTGATTCAGAGAGCTTATGGCATTTTATGATTGATTTAATGATAATAATGTTAAACTGAAGTTGTTACCTTGGAAAGTGCTGTTACAACACTGCATCACTGTCAAAGCATATTCAACGAGTCTTGATCGATTGCTATAAAATTACCCTGAAATTAAGACAAATCGCTTACAGTCAATCAGTTTGAGATAAACTGCCATAGCACATCATAAGAAGATTACAATGAAATACCGGAGGTATTTAAAATGCTTATTACAGGAATGAGTTGCACTCAAGCCAAACCCAGGTTGAAAAATAAATGAAAGCGCTATATAATGAGATTGAATTGCAGCGAGGGTGAAGCATCTGTTCATGAGTGACTGTGGTGGGGACGACCATTTAGGAACTAATTTCACATAAAACCGAAATGAGAGAATGAGTCATTTAGTACTGAATTATTGACGGAAATGGAAAAATCAACTGCATCCCGGGGTGAGTTTAACTCAAATTTATTCTAATTACTAAAAAAATGAGTGATTGTGTAACACAGGGCCAAAAAGTAATAACTTTAATATCAAGAAAAAAAAGAAGTGTATTGAAGTTTTTCAATTCAGTGTTGGATTCTGTCTACATGCCATCATCTCTGTCCTTCTATCCTCTTGTATAATTTAAGAGAAATAACAGAAAGTCCATCTTTCGCTTAACCAATGAAGGATGTGGATCGAGTGTGTTTTTCTCTCGGTGAACCCTACTGATTTTGAACAGAGCAAAGGCATTTCATTCTCAAGCAGTGACCTGAAACGGTCTCTTTCGGCAGCTGTAGCTTTCACAGCGTCAGTTGTCAAGAATATTGTAGTTTCTGTTATTAATATTATATTACAAGGACAGGGATTCTCCGTCTGTCAGCTGGGACTGATGCAGGGTTTGCACTGTAAGAACTGAAGGCAATCACACATAAAAAAAAAAAAGTTTGGGGTCAGTAAAAACATTAATACTGTTATTCAGAAAGGACACGTTTGAAATACACTGCTCCATGCTTGTCAATTCTCCTGCAGCAATCCAACATCATCTCAGCTGACCTGTTCATTTACCCTAAGAATGAAATAAACCAAGTGGCCCGGGATGAAACGTTCGATCCATTTCAACTAGCTCAAACCGCAGCGTCTGCTCAGAATTTGACACGTAAATCACAATTGCCTGTGCTCTGTGAAATCCTGCTATCTCACATCTCAGATGATCAAAAGGGAAAGCATCTAGGGGGATATTCGGTCTGTCAAATTGTGCTCTGCGATCTCTGACAAAGTGTTTCAACTTAATTACCAAATACTGCAGCTGTTTGACCAAACACAGAAAGATAAAACTCCAGTGAAGGGAGGAGGAAGGAGTGACGTAAAAAAAAATAGGTTGAATAAAAACGGTTTAGAGTCAGACTTTAGCAGAGTGAGAAAGAGCAGCAACGGAACTGATCCACCATAACACCTGCACAATGTGTGTGTGTGTGTGTGCACAATGCCAGTCCAGACGAACTGAGTGTGTGAATAGAGAATAAAGAATATGAAGAGGGAGAGAGAGACACGTGGACATTGAAATCCATCCAAGTGGATGAAAAGATAACAGGTGCAGGTGAAAGCACCTGTGAAGATGAGGAATTTACCTCTGGAGGCAAAACATGAGCTTATTCAGAGCAGATCCTATTCTTTGCCTCAAGAAACTTCAATTATGACACAAACACACACACATGCATGCACCATTATCTGTCTGTCTGTCTCTCATTTCAAACGAATAATCTAACTTCGCCTTCCACCATCTGTTCAGCGAGTCGTCTGCGGATATGTAGAATATTCAAATGAGCTTGCTGGAAGACTCTGGAAGACATCACAACTGTGATGGTGTGACCTTTCTTCTGTCGATTGCGATAGGTTATTAGTCTATTGGTAATTTTACCTACATATATAATGCTGTCTGCCAACGAAAGCTATTCGCTATTACTGGCATTTACTACAGCTCAAAATAGCGTCTTAGAATTAATTCAGGCTTCTATCTAAACTAGATATTTATATATATATATTTATATCCTGCTCACAAAAAAAGTTAATAAATTCAAAGTAAATATTTAAAAAATAGTAAATACAGTTGGAAAATTGGCGAAATGTAAATTGCACTTACAATCTATATTTATTTATATATATATATATATATATATATATATATTTATTTATTATTATTTTTAATTTTCTAGCAATGAAGATTCAACTGGATAAACAAAATGTAAAATTAAATTAAATATATTTATTTGAGCAAATGTTAGCTTGTAGTTATTGGTAAAATGAAATAAAACGGCATCAGTGGCAACAATAAACACCACAGTATTGTGATGATAAGTGCCGCTGACTCATTTTCTCCCGAAAATGTAAAAATCTGGTCTACCATGATATAAAGTACAGCACCATTAAACACTGATAAATGAGACTTGATCTTTGCAAGAGGCAGAATTACCGTTGGATAATCCAAGCGTTTGGAGGCATTTAGTGGCGTCAAGTAAACACAATTTTTCAGCACACTGTGTTCAATGCTATTTACTCATGCAGGCCGGCAGTTCAATGTGATTATTCCCGCTCTGTTAGAAACGCATTCCTGGCATACGCTCTGCGCTGCAGTTCCTGTCGAAGCCAAAAGACAGAGTGTAGAATGCGTGACTGACATAGATAAACCAAAATTATTCCCCTCTTTCCATAATTACCAATTTCAACAGTGGTGATAATTTTTTATGGAGTCGTGGTAGTGGTGGCAGTATGCGTGTGCGTTTGTGTAACAATGTCTTTGGGGATAACTTTTCTCCCTGTCATGCTTAGGAGGATGCTGTGATGTGATTGGCTTAGAATCATGAGGTTTAATAGTATACATGGCCTTGGGCCAGCGGGGCAAAACTATGGCATTATGCATGCTTTTCTGTGATAAAGTTGCTTATGACTGAACCCAATCAACCAGAGAAAGTCAAATGAGTTTTCAGCTTCTAAGAAAAATTGGAATTCAGATGGCAGCTGTTTAACACGATCAGTCAGGGGAACAATGTAACACAGAGAATGACAATGAATAATACACCATACAAAGTATGATTAGCTACTAAAACCTGCATGTTTCTAAATTATTCATACAATCATAAATTATTATAAATTATGGAAGCACCAAATGTTGATTTTTAAAAGGAATATTTCAAAAATAATTGTATCTTTCCCTAAATATCTTCCTTGGTGTTGTAACAAATTGTTACAACAGTACATATTAAAATTGGTTTTGTTAATTAAAACAAAGCTGAAATAAAATATACATACTGGATAAAAAAACGAAAAGCTGAAATAAAACTTCCAAATAAAAATACCAATTTTAAAAAACTAATTCAATAAATTTAAGCTAAATAGAAATGTAAAAAAGCAATAAAAGGAGAAAAGTGTCTAAGCTAATTTAAACACCATAATAATGTATAAAAATATATACAAATAACACCGTTTACATGCAGAAAAAAAGAAAGCCATACAAGTTTGGAACAATATAAGGGAGAATAGATTAATTTAAAATTTTCAAATAACTATTCCTTTAAGTTCAATTCCATATGTTTGCAGATAACATGTTCAAACTCACATATATGCAGCCTCACACACTTTAACTTTACTCTATGGTTAGTGTGTTAGTGTGACAGACAGGTACAATACCCTGCAGCCTGTACAAGCAGCCAATTAAATCCCATCGCAGACTCATTCGCCCATCAACGGCTCACCGCCCTCTTTCTTTTTTGCTCTATTGCACTTCTCCCCTCGTCGCAATCCATCTTTTCCTCTCAGCACTGGACACTCTCTACCTCCCTCCAGTCTTCCCGTTTCAGAGTGTTAATTAATCCCTGATAGTGGATGAACCAACACACACACACCTGGAGAATCCAGACAGATGCGGGGGAGGTCTGTGTATATCAAATGAGAACGTGCTCAAATGGCATAGCTTCATTTCAGATATGAGAAGCAATGTTGGGGGGTTTTCACTCCCTGCTGTCAGTAACTGGAGGCAAAAGAGACCCAACTTACATCAGCCTCTGTGCCGAAGACTTAATCCTACAGAAAGCCTGATACATGTCAGTCTTATCTGGTTGAAACACGGGGCAACATTGCAGAAAGTTCAGGCTGTATCTCAGCATTGACAATGTACATGATAAGACACCCAAGAAGAGACATACTCACAAGAGAGGGTGAAACGACAAGCAGCATTCTACAGAGAAAAAATGCTAAGTGAAAAATTTCCATGAAAGAGAAGGTGCAGAATGATACAGATACAAAAAAAATGAAATACATTTTTAAAAAGTAATATAATTTGTACCGTACTGTATATGTGTGTTTGTGTGAAGTATGTATACTTAAACTCTTGTTTTTCCGAAAGAAGTCCCTTATGCTCACCAAGGCTGCATTTAGTTGATCAAAAACACAGTAAAAACAGCAATACTGTGAAGCATTATTGCTTATAATTTTTCTTTTTTAATGTATTCTTAAAATAGATACAGTATATTCCTGTGGTGGCAAATACAGCCATTCTAATTCCTTAGAAATATTTCTTATTGTTATTAATGCTGGAATTGTAAAAGTGCACAATCATTAAAAAAACCCAGCTCTATCTTTATTTCCTGACATTTAAATCAGAAATGCTATTAATACATTATATTTCTCAAAATACGGAAATCACAAAAGACTGACCTAACGGTACTGAAACGTAATTGCTAAAATATAAGATATAGTAAGATAATATAATAAGCTATATTAAAAACACTGCAATGTTTATTATGTTGCTTAACTTTATATTATCTGCAAAGCAAAATAATAATGACTCCATCAGAAATATTCAAATATATCACTTAGCCCTACCTATAACCACGGACAACATTTGACATGACTATTTTCTATAGAACTGGCCTGACCTCACTGTATAAATAAATGCATTTATATTTTGCATTACTTTATGGCATTTCTGTTTGAGTGACACTACGCTGAATGCATTTTGACAGACCTTAATTCATAAATAATTCATAAATAAGCAATTCATCCCAATCAAATGTGTACACATGAGATGAGCAAAATAATCTGGCTGAATCTTTCAGCGGGTCACCAGAAGAGGATTAGAGATGTTGAGAAAGTGTTATTTTACACCCTAATCTGTTGACTAAACATCTAAAAGTTAATCGGGGGAAAAAACAGGAACCTGCTTACAAAGTCAATGGGTGTCCTTTTATCCTGACTAACCAACCACAAATAATCAACTCGATTTCAGTCCAATACTGTCTAATTCTCCACTTTCAGGGACAACAAAAAGCTGATAATATGGTAGGACGTGACACCGTTTTGCTCACAGTGGCTGTGATTGAGCGTATAGAAAATATACGAAAATATATAAGAAATATAAGAAAATAACTCTTATTTGTTTGAGTCAAACACATATCAGCACTCAAAAAGACTAAGAAGCACACTTTAAAGCACACTTTTCAAGTATTAAATACCACGGTACATCAAAATAGTAATTTTGTTATGCAATGATATTTATCAAAGCATAATCTGTACTTTTTAATCATCAAAAGGCTACTTTATCCATCATAAATCTCATCTATTACTGTCATCCAGCACACAAACATACCTATATGTCTCTCTATTTAAAGTCATGCACCTCGGAATGGTGTTAATGATGGGTCGATTTTGATGTTAATGTTCAACGATTACGGTAAGAGATCGAAACGTTTTATTCTCCTAGTGTGACAGAACCATAATTAAGCTCCAAAGATTTCAGTGTCAAGCTTCTAACCGACACACCCACGCAGAGAGACCTTTCTGACAGGAAGAGCAATCACTACTTTGGATGTGAACACAAAACACATTGAAGTTACCGTATGCTTTTCCTTAGCACCTCAGAACCAGTTATGGACACAAAGAGATTTCACAGTGGTGCAAAAAAGTATATATACACTTACAATTATTTCGCCAAATGCACACTAGTGTTCAAAAGTTTGGGGTCAGTATCATTTTTTATTCATTCATTTATTTTTTGTTGATATGAAATAAATGCATTTATTCGCCAAGGACTCGTTAAACTGATTAAAAGTCACAGTAAAGACATTTACAATGTCACAGAAGATTTCTGTTTTAAATAAATGATGTTCCTTTTAACTTTGTATTCAAGTCTTCAGAATGAGTCATGGTTTACACAACGATAATAAGCAGCACAACACTGATAATAAGAAGTAATGCTCCTTAAGCACAGAATCAACATATTAGAATGTTAGAAATATTAGAAATTAGAAATTGTATTTTAATTTTTAAAAATAGAATTTTAATGGGTTGAAAATATTTTACTCTCCTTTAACTGCTGATTTTATCTCAGCTTTTTTACCATTTAAAAAAAAAAGTTTGTTGGATGAATAGTTTTTATCTTAAAAAAAAATATTTAAAATAAATGTCATTGCACTACATATATGAAAAAAAAAACTGAAATAAATTTCTTTTTGCAGTCAAATTACTTTGTGTCCACTTTATGATAAGAGGATATAGTATGAGAAAATATGACAAAACAATGCCTTTCTCTACATAAAAATGCATTGAAGAAACACTGAGGGAATCAAAGTGAGATTTAAGAACATGACGATTAAATTATTCTACAAAAAGTCTCCGTCACTGACATTTCCTTCAATCGAACGTATATGACCTTTAATGGCCTTTCAGTAATAATCAGCACAAAATGAGTTGTCTGAACTAAGACAGGAATCAGAATAAGATTTTAAGTTTCATAATCATTACTCTCTATCAAATTCATATCACTATTTTCAAAGTCTCACCTAAGCTGCAATTTCATGTCAGAAGAATAAACTGCAGCAAGAAAAACTGAGCTTAAAAATAAAACTACCTTTCAACAACAGTGCTGCCGCGTATGGCTATTAATTCTTGTCACTCACCCTGTAGAGTTTGGATTGGGGCAGAGAGGTCACCTTCTGACAGGAGGGTTTAGGTTTACCTCGACCTGAGACTTCGGTTGGCATGGAGACAGGACATCAGTCAGGTTCATACTGCCCCGGACCTGCGGGCACACAAACAAATATACAGTCAGAACTGTTTGATCCCAAAAAGGATGGGTATCTGTATTCAAACGTTCCCATCAACAAATGAATAATTCAACTTTGATCTGTAAAAAACGTCATGAGTGTAATTTTAGCTGCCACTGGCTGAACACTTGACAAGAATTCAAACTTCAACACATCTGAAATAACTTGCTCTATCCAAAGCTTATAAACAAGTATGTCATGGGCTGCTGTTGGATATAATCCTCGAATCACTGAAGCTACAGAACGAGTCAGCGTCTCAAAGCATCTCGAAAGATTTCCAAACCATCTGCCCTCATGTGACAGTGCCCTGAATACACAAAAACCATGCTTGTTGTTTTAATAGCCCACTAAGAGCAGTGATGTCACTTTTGAAGTCACTCTGATCCTAGTTACAGTCATTAGATGGCATGCCCACAGAACGTTCACTAAATGTCTGATGCATATGCAGAAACAACATTATCTGATTAAAATCACCCCTTTCAGTCTGATAGGCTGGCTTCTACACTGTTTTGTGGGGATGGCTTAATATGAGCTTACAAAGAATTTTATATTTTGTAACTTTCGACCTTGCATTAATACTGCACAAAGGCGCTGAGTCACATTTATTTGGATGTTAAAATATGCTAAAAACGTCTAAGCGTCAAAGACTATAATGTTTTATGCTAATATGTGGAAAGATTATCTAGTAATGTAGACGGTTAAATTATCATTCAACAAATGCGGGGCAAATATGAAAGCAGCTCACAGCAGGAAATCCAGCACAATTTTGCAAAAAATGTAATAAAAAAGGAATATACATATAACCCGATTGGATCTTAATGCGAGATGTGATGAAGTGTTGTGAAATCAAGGGAATTTAATATGCACTACAATATCAGACAAATATCGCTCATCTTTAGGTGACATTAGCATCATTTGCTATATTAAGCAGGATCAAAAGTGAAGGGATGGCAGGTTGGAATGAGTCTTTATTAAAGGAAATTCATTAATTCACACTTAATTAATCAGTTCATAGATACAAGCAACACTGAAAAACACAACTTTTATATGCATGACTGCAGTGTGATAACACTGAAGTTATATTAGATGGAGATAAAGAGAGAGAGAGAATTACAATCTTCCTAGGCCATTCTTTTACAAAACAATTCATTCTTACTCTACGTGAATGTTATGTGGGGTCTAAAATCAACAAAGCACAGTGGCCCCAAAGAATAGGATAATAGAGGTTTTAATGAGAATTCATTAACAATGAAATGGTTACAATAATAAAGATTGAGAATGAGGGAAAACAGAAAGTGTATATCAGCTATCAAGTCTCTTAGCATGCAAAATGTATGAGTATCTGCCCCTTGTTTAAGACCCTGTCTGAGGCAAACAATAGACCACCACAGCGCTGAAAAAGAACCACTGAAAATAATTTATACAACCTAACAAAGACAGTTCCTCCACAATGACAAAAGCATCCACTGTGGTAAAATGAGTGCAGTATGGGCTTATCACATGGAGTCACATTCATACTGTATACAGTAGCTGCCTTAAGAATGCCCGCAAATTGAATTAATTATGATGTGACAGAAATAATAAATTGCTATCCTCTTTCTGTATTGTAACAGCGTACAGAGTGAAACACTGCAAATCCGTGACAACCAAAATACTCTGCCTTGTTAACTTCTTTTACGTTTAACATGACTAAGCCGTCAGTCATGCATTATTTAAACTTTCAAAGGACCATGACAGAGCTGTTCTTGTCTTTAAAAAAACTAGACGTAGCGCTGAGAATTGAATTAAATAATTTTTTTAAACTGACACTATTTGATAGGGCCTATTAAAAACATTAACGCTCACGCACAATACACTAAATGGGAACATTAAAAAGACGCAACATTCAAAGAGTGGAACACAAAAGATTAATGTGAAAACATCATGTCATTACATACAACTTAAATTAAAAAAAAAAAAAATCCACAGTCAGCTGACAAGAAATGTGACGTAAAACAGTTAAATGCTGTATGTGCAGTAATAAATGCAGAGGAGACAAAAACAAGTATCCCAAATTGCGTTGTGTTTTTAATACAGGGGATAATAACACACTTTATTCTCTCTGCTTCTCTTATTTGAGCATTTTAAAATCAGGGTCAATGTAGTGAATCGGTTCATGCTGAATGGTTCTCTCTTAAAGAAAAAGTTCACGCAAAAATGAAATTACCCCTTAATTTTCTCACCTCCAAGCCATCCTAGTTGTATATAACTTCTAAATTATGGGGTAATTTTCACTTTTGGGTGAACTACTCCTTATAGGCTACTATACACTGGAATCGTCCTGATGGTCTCTCTTTTAAACATAGCAGCAGAATAATGTCATTCTGCTGAATCGGTTTGTTCTAAAGGGTTCTCTCTCCAAAAGGCATTGAAAAGTCCATTTCACACTTGTGAATCCTTCAGTCTACAGTATCGGCCCGTTGTATGATTTATGTAAATAAGAATGAGTCACCAATTCCACAAACTATGTTTTCGACTTGGTTATGTAAATTTGTGTGTTTTTGTTTAATTCCGTTTCTCACTACACCAATGTTACTTTTATCACACTGTGGCCCACTCTTGTTCCTTGAAAGGACAGTTTTCACATTGCCTATATCTTGTCACTAAAATGACTGTACATTATTTGATTTCTTTTCTTAGCTGAACAACAGATAATATACACATTAAAAATCTAAAATAATGGCCACTTAAGTCAGTATTTAATGTAGTTATTTATTTGTTGAGCAGTGTGTGGGAGTCCTGTCAGGGTTTATTTAGTGAAGACGAGTGCTGACTGCTCATTAGTTAATCTGCATATAATGTGATTAATTCGTTTAAAATTTTAAATAGACTAACAAAATAAAAAGTCAACAAATACTGCACAATATTTCTGCCATGTGTAAAATCTTCAGGATCCAAGGCAGAACATAGAGCCTTTTAGTGAATTATGAGCAAGAAGATACAAATGAGTAGATCAAGGCAGGACAGAATTCATTTCAACCTTCCATCTAGACACAGATTATACTCACACTTCATGAGACGAACCTGGGATGCAACAGGGTATCTGACAAATTACTTGGGACACACAATTTCTGTTCATGTCAGATATGACCAAAATTCTGCTACAACATGGAACCCAACAAACTGAGCATGACACCATAAACTGAGCCAGCGAAGGAACGAAATGAAGCGAGTATGTGTGTCACTGGTAGAAGAGCAGATTTATTTGGAATTCGCCTCATTATTGAGAGTGTCCTGTGTGTCCTTGTTATTTACACTACAAGACACAGCATCAATTTTAATGGTCTAATGTCAAGTGAGAGTTGAGGTGGTATGTTTTGTATTGCAGCCTTCTGAGGTAAGAAGCATCTGTTTGAAGTGTAAATGCAAACTGGGCTACCTAGAATGTAGAAATGTCACTGCATTAGATGACATTTGTGAAATTAATTTTACAGAAACATTTTTTGAAGTAAAAGTCACGTTTAAGGTAAAGGGTCGTTGATAGAGTTCAAACATACATCCATAAAGCAACCCCACCTGTCTTCATACCTCAAATGAAACAAAGTGCACGTAGCCCACGCACTACATTTTCAGAAAGACTTGGTATGTTCTATCAAAACACATTCCCAAATCTTGTCAGAGCTTGGCAAATATCCTATCTTAACCACTTTAATGAGTACAAGGTTTTGTCTGAAACATCCATTCGTCTTTAATCTAAAGCAGATGTTATTTCTGGCAATTTCTAGATTTAAAATTGCTGATGCAGGTTATCACTTAAACCTCTTAAGTTTGAATGTACCTTTCCCATGAAACTGCTATTTGAATGCAAGGAACAAAAGATCATAAATGTAGGGCATTTAACAATGTGCTTCACTTACTACTGTTGTGGTCAACTCTTATAATGGTTAATAACGAGCAATTTAGAAGACACATTCTTGAAAATAAAGTTATTTTTATTGAAATGAATGCATTAAGAACCATGAAGAACCTTTAACACCCATGGAGTCTTTTCATAAAAGCGTGATTCTTTTAAGAACACAAATTGATTTGTCTACGGCATCACTGGAATCTTTAAAAAAAAAATGTATAGTACATTCTGATCCTGACAGCACGTTCTAAATTGCACGTTGCAATGCAACAAAAATGCTAAAAGCAGTGGAATAAAATCCCACACCTCATTTATACTGAACATTAACTTGGCAAGGTGAAATTTGGTGTGAAAACATTGGATATTGTATGAGAAATGCCTCAAGTTTCACAGGGAAAACCATAAAAGGACTCGTCCACACGCTGTTCTGACTGGTTATGATTTTGCTGCACCCCACAGTGTTTTCAGTTTTAGTATGGGAAAACTGCTCATCTTATCACGGATGGTTAAGGCACCGTAAAACTGCTGAGATCTCAGGAATATTACAGCAACCTGGAAATCAAAATCAGTTAATTCATCTTAATGACAAAACTTACTGATTACAAAGAACACATATAAATTGCAAACTCTTATCCGAAACTACAAGTGTGCCCTGCTAATTCACCGGTTCGAAACCAAAGAGAGCTCAAAAATACATAATGAAAATGTCCTTGGACAGTGTGTGCCAGATTTTTATTACTTGTTTATTACTTTTTTTATTATTACTTGTTGATTTATTACTTGTGCAGTTTAAGTTTAATGTGAACTGGTCTCTGGCCTTTTTTGGTTGTCATTTAACAGACCCTTTCACAACCCAGAGTCTGTGCCAAACGAAACATGACTCCCATCATGGGTGAAGTCGTATGTTCCTCGTATGATTTTGTTCAAAGTGCCATTCATGACTAATTGACACAACAATCATGGTGGAATCTGAGTAATGCTTTATCATAACAAACACAGAGCAGTTCTGGTCTATAAAACCATGACACAAGGCTATAGTAACCTATATATTCAAAATAAAATCAGCATCATCTTTAAAGCATCGTGGATGAGAGAAAATGTATAAGAACAGGTTTATTACATGTGGCTCAAATATGACTAAGTTGTACATGCATTAATTGGGCTCCGGCATGCACTTAAAAAAAAAAAACAGCTGTCGTTTATAAGCATGTTCCAGTGAGTGTGAGCACATGTTAGGCTGGGGAAAGCTTAGCCTTCTGGCAGGCATGATCAGTGTATATGAATATAGAAGCTGATTGGGCATTCTGATTGCTGCTCCAGGGTAAAGCTGCCCTTAAGTGCTAATCTAGGATCAGATTCCTCATTTGAAATTCAGCAGCTACCATTATTAGCTGCATGACTGCAATGATAAATTGTCTCCATTTTTGAAGTGAACATAAATTTTTTAAATAAAATTCTAAAGAAATTGGTGTAATCTGAAATATTGAAAACTTTATAAAATTATGGATTCAAGTATTTAAAATTTACTTTTTAAACCAATTTTTACTTCAATTAAGGTCAAATGAGGTGAATTGGTAAAACTAATTTGTAAAGAAGACACTCTCAACTGGATCCCAGTTTTCTAAAACCTAAAAAATATCTTAGAACTTGGTTCTGACATTGTCAGTAGTGACATATATAATGTTATAATGCAAGATTAATTGCATAGGATTTTGCCATATTATTTGATTGTTGATTGAAGTTGATTGAAGTACCACAAAAAAATGCCTCAATTTACGCATGTAACCCTAGTTCCTCAAAGGAACGAGATGATGCGTCAACGAGATGCTATGGGGAACGCATTCAGGGTGACGCCTTCAGCCCTGCTGTCAGGGGTTTCTTTGGACAAGATCTGTGCGGCTGTGGGGTGGGTCCACCCCTCACACGTTTGTCCGGTTCTACGGACTGGACTTGCGAGCCACGCCTGGTGCTGCAGTGCTTTCTTAATATACCGACACTGGGCAGGGACTTGCAAGTGTGGGGGCGTGGGAATCTCGTTCCCCATAGTGTCTCGTTGATGCGGCTTGAGTTCCTGAAGAGGAACGCCTCAGGTTACTCATGTAACCCTAGTTCCTCGAAGGAACGAGACGCCGCGTCTCATCGCCACACTTTCAGCTTTGTTAAATGACATGTGCTTTTATACTTCCTGGCTGATGACGTCACCCGCCTATGACGTCTCACCAATTCATTGGTCTGATTGCACACACGCTTCAGAGCCGTCACGCTTGAAAGCATTCCCCATAGCGTCTCGTTGACGCGGCTCGAGTTCCTGAAGAGGAACAATCAATTCATACATAAGTCTGCTTCTAAACTGCTTAAATAATATGATGCTAGTACTCATTTATAATTTTCTGTGTAAATCCCAATATTAATAAATAATTATACTGACTATACGTTTCAAGTTTTTTCGCAATCTAATGTTTATTATATTTAAATATACTTTTATTTCGCATTTCAGTAAAAGAAAATGTTTTAGTTATCCATAACAACACTGCTGTGTCCAGCTATCTGGATAATAATCAAGACCTCCCATTCACTGCGAGTGAGTTTGTGATAATGTTAAAGGACAGGCTGTTTATATGTGAGTGGCGTTTTAACTAATAGGGCAGTGAGAAGACACTAGTAGGTCATGAGTCTTCAGTCTTGGAATGGAAAATAGGTAAAGAGTGCCAGATGAGAACTGAAGCTCCTGCAGTTAGAGTACAAGCTGTCTGCACTCTCATGAGGATGAGTTTAAACACATATAAACAGCTTCACACGACCTAGGGTTACTTCAGTCTATAAACATGTCACCTGCAACTAGCTGATGATGACCTTATTCGAATGTTCCCTACACTTCCTAAAGTTTATTATTGTAAAAAAGTCCTATTTTCAGTCATCCATGAATATTAGCCCAAAAGCCCCTTGAGATTTACCCTTGAGAGCCGAGCTCACCAGAGTGTAGACAGGTTTTCTCCTGAAGGTTTACTGAAGCTGACAGTGCTGTTCACCGCAGGCAGAGGTGTATGCAGCCCGCTCCTGCCGCTGTGTTTATGTTTCTTCTTCTGCAGAGACCATACCACTAAGACAGATGATATAAGTGTCACTGTCTGTTTCAGACAGGATAAATCAGACAGAGATTTCTCCTTATGAGAGACGAGAGAAAACACAGAGACAATGACGTGTGCCTACTTTCAGCAGCCTGTTAAATTGGGTGAATCAATTTTCACATTTTCAACTATGATATGCTCGTATTATTCAGTACAAAAACTTTAGGACAATCTTGCAATTGCTTTGTATTAAATCTAAATAATTATTAACAATTTCGTTGAACTAGAGCTATCAATTTATTGGTTTTGTGTGAATTACATAAAAAGTGAAATAAAAAAAAATTGTGAGTTTTTTTTAGCTACATGAAATAAACTGGATTCATTTTATTACTCTATTGGATACAATATAATGGAAGAAAAGGAAATTCTAAAAAACTGAGATGTACTAATAATTGTCTGCTGGCAATTTTCTTGAAAAGTTTATGGACATTTCCTTTAACCTTAAAACACAACACAATGCAATGTGTATTATAGTGAAAACACTTTAGACTTTTAAAAATTATTATTATTGCTTTATATTAAGAAAGTACATTAGATCCTATTTTCACTGGCATTTTATAGTGTGCTTTTTAAATGTAATTTAAAATGTATTAAATAAACTTCTGTTTCTATGATACTTTTTAAACATTAAATATTTAAACATTTGTTTCTAATTTATTCTGTGCATAAATTAATCTTATTTTATTGTTTTAAAGATTTTTATTTTTTTGCCATTGCATATTTACATAATTTAAACAAAAGCACGCACATCAATCTCAAATGAGTGTAAATCTTTTTTAATAATTTTTTTACAAATTTAAATTTAGTATTTCAATTTAGTTTATATTTTTAGTAATTGTATGTTTTTCTCATTTAAGTTTAGATTTAGTTATTTGTGAGTGCTCGACTAATAGAAAAATCAATTGTAAAGTCGGCAACACCAAAGCATCAAAAGCACAAAAACAAAAAGAAAATGAAAAAACTTTTGCATGCAGGTATTGGTATTATTAGGTATCTCAAAAGAAAAATCTGCATGTACACAATCTTTTGTCCTTACAGACTTGTTCGGAGGGTTTATAAATAATGATTTCAAAGACACTCAAAAGTGGATGCACTGATTGCTTGCAGGAAATCATAAAAAAAGAAAACTAAACATCTGCTGTTCAGCATTGCAAAAAATGTCAAGTGTAATTTTCTCTGACAGAAATCATCAAGCTAAAAAGTCCAAAAATAATAGTACTTTTATAATTGTACACAAACTCAACACAGTCACACCTCCACATAAACAAATACTATCAAAGTCTGCCTCTGACACAGTTACTTCCACAAACATTGAATCTTTTCAGGCATATCTCCTGTTGAATTTATTCTCCTTCCCTTGAATGCGGATGTCAGAATGACAGACTGTTGACAGCCCTAAATAAACGGAACATATAAATGCGGAACAGGCTCTGTTTGCATACTCACAGCCCTGGTGCCCCAAGCTGCTCTTAGCACAAGGCCAGCACTCAGAAATCACTCCAGGCTGAATGCTGTGATGCATTTACATGCATTTGGATTAATGACAATTTGTATGTGAGAGAGAATAGGAACGCCCCATAATATAAAACACTTTAAGCATCTCACCTGATAAATCAAATGTTTCTTGGTGTGTCATGCGCAAGGGTTTTGCAAGTCTGCTGTTTGAGTCAGGCTTGAGTTTAATGAGGTAATACTACAGCAATACCTGCTAACTGATGACATCACATTACTGATGCATAATAATTTAAATCAGGCAATGCTGGAGTGTTTTTAAATGTCCTAAGAAACAGTTTAATAAATTAATAAGCAGCCGCTGAGAAGATTCGATTTAAACGATTACTCTGAAACCACCAGAGTAGAATTATGCAGCTTTAAACAGTTATTTTAATTCTTTCATACATTAAAGTGTGTTTTATTGTTATTCCATATTGATGTAATCAATGGACTTTTTTCTCAATTTAAACTGTTTAACAAAAATATGTTCAAAATATGAAACTTTTTGCTAACATTTAAATTAATTTATAAAAGCATTTGTTGTTGTTGTTGTTTCTCAATATTGTCTGCACGTTATTATTTTTTTTTAATTACATTTCTTGGTTATGTTAATGTTAAATTTAAGATTAAGAGAAGTTCCATTTTTTATTATTTTGCAAACATCTTGAAAATGTTACTTTTTAATGTCCAGACTGCCTCTGCTATGCAAGCTTACATGCTTTGGGTTGCCAGATACCTCCAAATCAGTACTTCTCACCATTGCATTGTGGGAGTTCGAATTCTAGCTCGAGGACATTTCCAGATTCCACCCTCCTCGCTATATTAATAAAGGCAAAAAGCCAGAAAAATGGAAATATTTTCTTCCCTGTGTTTTACTTAATTTTTGCAATCTGGCAACCTTGTACATGTGTTAAAGGTGCTCTATGCGATGTTGCAGGATTTTAGCTCGATTTCATCGTCTTGTTGTCTGCCCTCTGAATACACTGGGAAAAAAAACCCGGTCTCGAAAGACAACACAGAGGCTGCAATACCGAAACAAACACTAGGGGCACAGGATGTGCACCACAACAAAAACAAACTTCGGCCAACCAATCAGCAAAGAAGAGGTGGCGTTTAATGCGCGTGCACATAATAGACAGAGTTGATTGTACAGCGTGAATCTGAGAGTGCGTTAGCGGAATACTGTGCATTATTTTTGGAAAATGGCTGAGGCACGACTGAAACAAGACCCGCATTTTCATTGGGGATTCGTTAGAACGGTGGAGAGAACTCCGCCGTCAAAAGGACTTCCAAACCGATGGCAAGTTTTTAATTGCACATGTAGGTAAAGTCACAATTGCTTGTTTAATAATCGTAATAATAAGTAATAGTTTAAGTAATAGTTTGCATCTTTTAGCTTTATTAGGTTTAGGTCTGTAGGTCCTTGCTAGCTAGTACTTTTGATCACAGGTAGGATAAATAAATGTCTTTGGCATTCGCTTCTAGAATAGTTTTCAATATATCAGCTGTAACTAATAAAATAATATCGTAAAAATACTGTAGAAAGACTTGTCATACACACAGGGGCGGACTTTATTTTTTGTTTATTACCACGACCGTCTTGCGTGTTCGAGTTGAACGTGCTTCGTGTGTATCCTGCTTGTAGCAAACGAAAATATTATGTATCTGAAGCACGAGCATGAGGTGTCCCGATCTTTCCCGCTGCGCTCCTCTCTCTGCGTCTGTTCTATTTAGCGAAAAACTGTTGCTTACATTAGGTAATTACATTTTCATTTTAAAAAGCATAACTTTACGCGCATATCCCGGCATAACCCTCAAAAAAGAAAACTTATGAAAACTCTGCAGACCCTGTTTTAGTTTGAAAACTCTAGTTTAGAAGGTTTAACGCCAGTGTAAACGATGATCGTTTTTATTCTAAACGCACCGGTGTTAACGGGGCGCGGTAAAGTTAGTTTTAGATTTGATATTCGCCAAAGCTGCTTTAGGGAGCGTCTGCAAATTTACATCTCAGTACTAAACGAAGTACAAATTTCTAATAATTGCGCCTAGTTTCACATGGAAGCACCGCTGTTTTCTGATGTGTAGCCTGTTTGATTTTATCAGACGATGATTCGAACACTGTTCTGTCACTATTACATATTCATCCCAATTTATGATAACAGAAACACAAATATAAATCAATAAAAACATTTACTGAGAATTTAGCTGCATCAGAATACAGTATG
>JAUMHI010000061.1:6523655-6536529 GCA_032359435.1 Enteromius unitaeniatus
AGATCTTTAAGTCCATCTCATGAAAAATTGGAGCAGAAACAAAGGTGTTGCGTTTATATTTTTGTTGAGTGTATATACACGAGTTGCTTCAATAAAAGTTTATTGTATTACTGTATTAAAAGCAGCATGTTACGTCTAGTAGAACATTATGAGAAATTGACTCTCATATTCTCAATAAAACATTAGTTTGTATGTCCGATAGGCTTGTACTTTCATCTGATAAGTGGGATTCCAGATGACACCCTGCTCTTTGCATTTGTTGGCTGCATACAAGACTTTAAAAAGAAAAAATGGACTGGAAAACAAGAAAAAAACTAGCAATTTGTATATTTTATATGTTCTCAGTTTACATCTAAACTTTGTTGATTACATTTCTCATTAGAGATGTAAATGTTTAAGAATATGCAACATAACAAAATGCAACGTTGTAAAATGCTTTGATGTTATTAATAAGCAAACATTTGTTTACAGCTAGAAATTACAGCAAATAATGTCAGAATAACTCCCTTGAAACAAGCCTTCAAAGTCATGGTAGCGTAATAATTGCATTAAATTGCATCACAGCTGCAAAAAAAAACTTAATTTTGGGGTTTCTGCTGCCTATTTTTTAGGCTAACCCTGCTTGCTTAAACCCTCCGCCGAGGCCTAGACTAAATCTCTGTGTTGTGTTTTCCTTGTGTCGTCTTGAGGCAGAACGAAAGTCTAATTTGCTGGAGATGGTTGTGGTCTGCTGGAGACAGCACTGAATGAATGGCTCATTAACTCCTGCATAAGCACTCAGCGAGCTTGTGATGGTGGAAAATGAATTTATGCAGTCTTCTGCCAGACATAACATCAAACTCATAGCAAGCTGGGGAAAATCATAAGGGGGGGAAGGAAGCTGGAAACAGAAAGAGAGGGAAAGAGGGTGTAAGTGGAAAGTCTGACCTAGGCGTCTTGCCTCAAGTGACATTTTTAAATCTCGCTGAAATGTAAGTCACAGATCCCTTGGTCACGCTGTCCAGCATCAACAGCAAAAACGGACCACTCATTCTTCTTTCGGACAGATGAACCGGCTGGCGGTTCCCCCCGCAAGAGGTGTGTGGAGTCATGAGGGAGTTGATGTAACCAGAATGAACTTTACAGCACATTAGCTGAGGCAGTGTGTGTGTCTGGCCACTAAAGCAAGTTTCTTGCTTAGTTAGCAGCGCTCTGGAGCTGAGCGATGCACTTCCAACATTAGATTTGAAATTAATTACCTGGCAAATAACATTTAGTAATGGTTTATTTACTTTGGGATTAAAAGAAATCATTTTTTAAAATAAGCTAAAACAGTGCATTACCGTCAACTAAAACAAGTGCCAAAAATGGTTTATAATTGTTATTTAATATGTTAGCAATTAATGATTAAATATCATTTACAGTGCCAAAATTATATTATAATCATGACAATTCCAACTATATTATAATTTTTTATTCTTCACACTATTTATTCATTCATTGCTGAATAATATATACTGAATACTACTGTCAATGTAAATGTGTAAACCTTATTTACAAATACATATAATAAAATTCAATCTTCCAGTACTTCCAAAATTTCTCATCTGTGTTGGCATGCAAATATCGTACAATTTATATCATTTATATTCAAGAAAACAAATTCGCAATCAGTTTTGACTGTATTTGCATATCTTGATGCTTTGCTTCACTATTAAAAAAATGGCTCAATGAATTGTGAAATGTTTTGTGAATTAATCTGAATTTAATTTAGGTTGTTTTCTAGTTTACCATTTTACATCCGTCTGCATTGCTAGTTGCATTGTGTCGACTGCTTGCAGTGCAGACCGAGAAACAGTAACTAAATTTCCCCCCCCAAAAAAACAAAAAAAACCTGACTTAACTTTAAGCAATACATGCAGTAACATACTAGACAACAGAACAGGGTAAATTAAATGGACAGAAGGTATGCGACTTCTCTCCAAAGAAAGGCAAAGGTCTGTGAAATGGGGAAGACTCCCACTGTTCCAACATCATCTGTGTTGATTTGGGGTTATGATGTCTGAACACTTCAATCACTCCATGTTTGTTCATCTCAGTGAGTGGGGGAGGGATGAAGAGATGGTGAATGACGGTACAACACACGTTAAGATGAAGATTAAGATTGCAGACCAAGGCTAAAAATACGTAGAGAGAGAGAGAGAGAGCAGTCCAGCGCCGACTGATTAACTGGAAAGTCATATTTTGTTTTAATGACCTAAATAAATCTTTTCCTAATGATGCGGCAGGGAGACAGTCCAGAGGAAATACCTGTATGTGAACTGCGTTCAATATAAACAAATCAGGATTAAACTATACTATACTATAAAACAAAACTTTTGTTTTATATGATGCAATCTACATGTCAAATCAGAGCAAATGAGCATGCAAATAAATATATGAATTATACTATATTGTATATAGTAATGGGTGTGTTTCATCTCTCATTTCATCTTCTCAAGATAGCAACGCACCTGAATACACCTAGTTTTCAGACCCGCATGCCCAGGCGCACAAATGTGTGCAAATGTAAACAAAGTGTTGCAGGATGTGAAAATGATCAATTTCTCAACCTGAAACTTGCACAAAAAAACATTTGTGTCATGCCTGGTGCTGCATTGCACCAGGTGTATGATAGGGCCCCATATGTGCAAAGCCAAAAAGAAAAGAACAGAAGCATGATATTTATGCCAGCATAAAAAATATACTTAAAGGGTCCATGATTTCAGTTGTGACACAGGGTCAACTTCCCGGACACAGATTCGTCTCATCTTGGATTAAAAAGTTTTCAATTCTCAAAATCTTATTTGACAGAATAATCCAGGGCAAAGATTAATCTGTGTCTTACAGGTAGCAACCAGAACTTCTCATGTTGTGAATCCTTGAGCCCTGAATTCACCTTGCCAGGGAAAATTCTGATGCTGATTTGCCTCTATTGTAAATAGAATCCAAGCGATCCAGACATTCTTTTATTATGATGTAACAGTGAGCATTCACTATGTTTCCTTGGCAATGACAAAGGCAGGCATTTGGAATATTTCCAAATTAAAGGATCTGACTCATACTTTATCTATTTCTTAATGTCTCAAAATATAATTTATGGTGCATTAATTATATTTGCTAAAACCATGGCTTCTCATAAATTAATAATCAGCCATGGAACACACCAGGTCATCATCCTTTATAAGCTGCTTTTTTTCTTTCATCCAAGCAATGCAACAAGAAGGAAAGTGACATCAGATAAAAGGTTAATTGCTCTCCTTACCACAAAGAGGCGGAAACAGGCTTAATATTACCATACTGAAATATGACATTAAAATATATAGAAAACATAAATAAATAATGACAAATCATTAAAAGTTAATTAATAAAGATTAATATTACCGTCTTCTGGCTGCTATTTGAATCCCAGAAGCATAATTAAGATCACAGAAGGGATGAAAGAAAGAAAAGAACAAAAGAAAACTTCACATAAACAGCAAAAGGATAAGTTAAGGATAAAACAAAATCAGCTTAGTGTTTACTGCATACTGTGCTAATACTGCTTACTGTTTTTTTAAATGAAACAGAATGCACACTGCAACAATAAACAATTCAAACAGTCAGTATACACTGTCATCACATAACCTCAATACTTGCGAGATAAAGTGTCCACTTAACACTTTTATTAGCAACTATCCTGAGAAATGACATGAAAGGCAGTTAAAAGAAAAAGAAAAATCAATCAATTTTACTTTTAGTTTTGCTACCTCAATATACATTAAATTAAGTAATAACTCTGCCATGGGTAATGTTCTACACTATACTAAATTTTAGATTTCTTTTTTTTAGCAGAATAGTACATTTTCAATAGAAAAATGCTTTTTGGAACCAAATGGTATCACATGGTTGCTAACCAACCATCCTTGACCCACTGGTTAAAAATCATATTTCCATTCATTTAGTGCAAGCGAATATAAACACACTGCACTGTGAATTACCATTTCCTGCTTACCATGATCTATTGCACAGATCTATTCTGCACACAGCACACATATTACTGCAAAAATATCAAGAGTATGTCAATATGGTATTCCAAAGAAACATCCTCATGGTGATAAGAAGAGACTAGAAGGTATGTGTTCTCCAATCACAGATGGTTCCCAGGTGACCTCCGGTTTCAAAATTCTACTTATCAGCAGCCACAGACTAACCACTGAATGATGAGAGGACAGAAAAAACAGAAAGTGAGAATGGATAAAGACCTAACACATTCTACACTGCAAAAAAATAAACAATTTATTCATTGCAGGAAAATGAATTCCAGAAGCAGATGAGGGTCCTCTCTTCTTGGCTCATGCCAAAATAGCGCTAACTTCATTTTCCAACACTAATTCTGTTTCAAATCTAACACACAGCAGCACATGTACACATAAAATTGTAAGAATAAAGCAAGATTAAAACTTATGTTGCACACAAATAAATATATATATGGGCACAGTCAATGGGCACAGTCAACTGTTTTATTACCAGCACTCTTCAAAATATCTTCTTTGATTTTTAACATGAAAAAGAAACTTGTACATGTTTGGAATGAAATAAGGGTGAGTAAAAAAAACACAAAATTTTCATTTTTGGGTAAAAATCCTTTTAACCTGCACTGTAAAAAAAAATGGCTGTGAATTTAACGGTAAAAAACTGTGAAAATGCTACAGTAAAAATCTGTTAAAATTGTTAATGGTAAATTCCTGTTAAATTTACAGAGAAAAACCGGTTGGTATAGGTTGGTATATTACCATTATATCAGTTTTTAAGGTGTCTTATTAGAAATTACGGTATTTAACTGTAAATTTGAAATAAAACCGTAAAACCAAAAATATTGATACTGTATTTTTCATGGTTTTATTCTGGCAACCACAGCTACCGTTTTTTCCCCCTTAAATTTTATCGATTTCTTTTTACAGTGTGACTAAACAATAGGACCATCTTTTTTGAGCTTTTAAGATTTTGAGACCCAGAAAAATAGTTTACAGCTCTGTGACTGAGCTGATCAAATCGAACACAACAAGAGAAAGTAAGCCAGACCTTCCACAGCTGGTGGTATCACACAATATAGTTTATAGTTTCACACAAACGACTATACTAATACTGCAGTATACCACTCTGCAGGCTACAAATTCTCACAAGCAAGTGATCTACTAAGCAGCTACTGACAAAAGAATAGCTTTGTTTTTTTTTGCTTAACTATTAGCTAGAGCTAGACGGAACATGTTTCCTTGATTTTTTTTGAAGAACAGACAGGAAAAAGTAGAGGAAAAAGATGTCAATGTAACGTTTTCCGAAGAAGGGAGCAACCTAGTGATACTTGCTCTGAGGTAACATCCACTGAGAAAGGTCAGACCTCCACAAAAATGGTCCAGTTCACAGAAACGACACCTTGTCAATGTTCATTCCTTTATTCACTAGGCATTTTTCCCCAAGGGTCCCCTGTGGAGGCCATCTTGGTGAAGGCTTTCATGTTTTTTAGAGTGTTCCTGCACCTCACAGCCTTGCGCAGAGAGGGGGCGGGGGTCACTTTCTCTGTCGGGTTGCTTACAAAGCTTGATTCACTTCTGGGAGCCCTCAGGGATATAGCACTACAGTCTGAACAGTAAATAATATATTAGAAGCAAAATCTGTCAATTTCGTCTTAATTCCAATGTTGGCTGGTCCGCCTCTGCCATGCAAGATTCGGCCTAGACACAATTTACTTATATAATATGACACATATTCAAAGTATATGGTAGCCTGGTGCTGTGGGATTCTATTTAGAGCAAGTGCACTTTGTTGCAGTCTTATTTGAAGGGAAGTTAAATAATTCTCCTGCTGCAGAACGGCATCTGAGTTGCTGAGATGTCTAAAGTAATTACAGCATATTTATAATGGACGATACATGCCTGGATCTCGTCTCACTTTGCTTTGTTTGCGTTTTTGGAGGCTTCTGAATGTCAACTTAGACTTTGGGGCTCTAGTCCTATAAGGCAAGCACCTTTCTAACCAAATTTTCCATCGATTGTCGGTTATACAATGGATAAGTTTTGAAAGCTCTGCCAACGCAAGTCCTGTTCCAAATTTTAATGGCTCCAGCTACTCTCTTTGTGAGAGAACAATGATCAGGTTGGACTTTTTCTGTGGCAGTCAACAATGACCTCCAATGAGCTCCTTCTAATTCATGCTAAATAAATACCAAACGCAGCAAGATACCAATTTTGTCCATGGTGTTTGTGTAACCAAGAATTTTTATGTGGTGTGGATAAAGCTGCAAACAGTAATGTTTGCTTAATAAAATGTTTTATACATGAAGAAATGACTTCAGTCTGCAGTCATATCACTATCAATAGAAGCATTTCTACAGTGATATTGGTAAATTAAATCTTTTGTTTTTACATGATGCCGCATCATCGCTCCTAGGTATCAGTATGCATTCAAGGTCATGGCAGCCATAAAAAACTAGAGAACAACAACTGTTGTAAAAAGTAAGTACACCACCTTTTCTGCAGTACATAGTAAATATCACTGAGTAATGAAGAATGTCAAGAGAGTCTATTTACAGTGTTCCTTTAGCATTGAGCATTGTAGCCAATCACAGACAAACGTTTGAATGCAATGGTCAGTCAGAGGCATTAAAGTGCACTTAATACCACTCAAAACTTTACTTCCTGAATCCTTTCAATATAACCGAAAAAGTTTGATCTATATGTAAATAAGAAATTCATTGCAACCGCAGGTTTTGCAAGGGTGAGTTTGTGCTGAACTGAAGTGACTGACAGCTTCAGTGACTATAAAATCGGAGCTTATTGCTCGCTATCTGTTTTTGACACATTCAGAATTCTTACATTTCCTATGCTGCTAAGCACTAAGTTCAAGGTTTTGGGAGTGACAATCTTATTTTTTTAAAAAATCAATCAATCAATTAACTTGCATTACTGTGGCTGTTTTGTGCTATTCGCCTTCACTAAAATATGTTAGTTTGTACACTCTTAATATCACAGTCATGCAAAAATGGGAGAAAACTTATTTGCTTTTCCTGCCACAAAACATGAGACCAGTTGTGTTTTATACAAAACATATAATCATTAGTGAGTTCAACCTGGATGCATCAGTGAATGGTAAGATATTTTAAAATAAAATAATTTAAAAAATTAAATTATACTGCCTGAAAAACAATACCTACTACCAAGAACCAAATACAACCTATTAAAAAAAAAACTGATGTTAGTGTAAGATAAACTACAGACCAAACCTGAATCACAGGCTAGAGAAAGCCCCTTACTAACAAGTCCTCAGGTGGTCAATGATTGTGTCTTGATTTACAACCCTGATTGTTTGCTTTTGTTTTAGTGTGACCACTTGTGTTAGAAAACACTTTGAAAAAGAAAACAAAATGAACACTTTGCTTTTCTGCTGCCATTCAATTCTCAATTTACTGTAAATAGACTTTTATTAAATCACAGTCTTTATTTACTGTGCTAACTATGAATTCAGAATCCACATCCACTTCGTATATAAGTAAATCAGCTTAGGTGGGATATGAAGAGCTACCGTTGGGTGGGAGTCACAATGCTCCTGGATCATGTCTGGATTACATTTGTCAGAAGAACACTTAATAAGAGGGATTATAAACCAGCAATCTAGAGTGCTAATGGGGATTGTGTCAGCGTTACTGCCTCGGCTCTGCTATAAGCTACACATTAGTATAACCAAGTTCACCCGTTCAATGCATAAATCCAAACTCATTACCCAGGAGAATGATAGACAATGAAAACACGTGAACTCAACTTCCTTGGGTTGTGAACTCAATTTTTAACAAACGTCAGATCATAAATATTTGGTGACACAGCTGGAAGATACAACCTCCTAAGTCATAATAATGACTTGCATTGCCTCACTATTTAGAGAAATCCAACCAAGTTCTCTTGGGCAATGAAATACAGAGACAACTTGATCTCAGATGACTAAATTAAACCAATGCATCAAAGAAAACTGGACTCTTATCAATGAGCAGCCTTAAAGGCTTTTAAAGCAGTGAAATCCGGCATATTCTGGGGAATTGCTTACATGAGGAAGTTGAAAAGGACACAGTTAGGCTTTAAATTAATATGTTTGTTTCCATGTGCAATGATCCACTACTAAGAATAATAAAGTGAAACACCAATATTATATGGTACTCAGAAGTTACATAACAGCAAATGTCTCCAACCAAGTTAGCACTGCAGGACACTAACTAAATCCAAATCAAAGGTAAGTCTGTCCAAAGGTCAGGTCTGTAGGTCCAGATGCTTTGGATATTTATCAGAGGGATCTCAACACGAAAGCACACCAGGTGCCACAGTGAGTGATAGATTACAAACTGACCAAGTTTTCATACTTGGTACCACTACAGATATTAACAGCCAGAGGCAACACATAGATAGACTAAGCATGTTAACTTCCGTAAATCTGCCAACCACCTAAACACAGCACTGGACAGGGTTTTGTAATCATAATTATGCGAGTATTTTTGGAAATGTCTTTAAAGCATGACAGACATCTAATCACATTCCAAGGTGAGGACATGCAGTTCAGCACATCAGTGTTTGCTTCAGGCACCACATTCAGCCATTTGACATTGGGGAGGTCTGAGAAGACTACAGAAGCCAAGATAGGCCAAACAAGCACTACTACAATGGAATACCAATGAAATGCGTGCACTTTTGATTTATTGCACATCAATGTGACCCGGACTGGCCTTGTCACACCTTGATTGGTTTAATCCATTAATTTACTTCATTTCACCAGAAGACTTTCACAAAAGATAATTGCATTCGACTAACATATCTATTCAATTAACACATTAGGTTAATCGACAATATTTTGATCTATTTAAAATACTTTTAGCACTGTGGAGTTGACAATTTTGACTTCCCTCTAGACAAATTAAAAATGCCTAGCGCTGACATGGTTGTTCTTGTGTGATGTTCTTTAGAGGTGTGTCTTTTAATAGCCTTAGCAGACTAGTGAAGCATACACACATTGCAAAATCATTTTAAAATTATGTTTGCCCAATGATAACAAGTTAATGAGGCATGACTGACAGGAGGAAAGACATGTGGGTAGTACTTTGTGGATGTGGATGTTTGTTCTTCCTGTGTTGCATCTAACTATGTTTCAGAAGTTTATAAAGACAAGTAGGTGGACAGACAGACAGACAGACAGACAGACAGATAGATAGACAGACAGACAGATAGATAGATAGATAGATAGATAGATAGATAGATAGATAGATAGATAGATAGATAGATAGATAAATAACACAATACTTCAATACCTTGTGAGGCTGTGAAAGCATGTTGTGCAGCATATGTGTGTGAGAAAGAAAGTGACAGACAGGAAAGGTGTGAGTGTGTGTGTAGGAATGAGACTGAGGACAGACAGGGAAAGTACAATGAAAGGAAAAGAATGAGGAAAAATGGACTTTGTAAGAAAGACAGGTCAGCCTAAATTTTCAGGGATCACTTCACTTCTAAGAAGGTGTTTTAAATCCTTTCATATAAGGGCATAGCGCACTCCACCGCATCTTTCTTCCCTCCTTCCTTTAATCTGATCCTCTGGACAATTCTCTCACGTAGACACACACAATCTGAAACTCTTTTTCCAAAGACAGGAATGGACAATGTGTTCTTTGCTGCCGTTTCCACAATATTAAGGCCCAGACAGCACAGATAAGACTTAATAAATTAAACATGCTCTTATTACTATTTGACATGAGCATCCCGTCGGTCTTTGGACACCTGTGACTTAAAAGCACAGGTCGAATCAAAACGCATTAAATCTTTTGTGCACTTTGGTTATTGGCTCTTGCATTATTGAATGAGAGGCGTCAAAAGTGATTACCTTATAAATAATATCAGGCTTCTATTACATATGTAGGGGAGACCAGGGCTTGTTACACTGGTCATTTTTCATAAATTAAAAAATATATATATATTTATTAGGGTAAGTTGTCATATGTGTTTTATGGTATACATCTAATTACAAATATGCTTGCCAAAAAAAGTTTTATTTTACATGTGGCACAGTTTGACAGCATGTCTTTATATAAATATATAAAAACCTATCTACTATACATAAGGGTACATTACTTGTTGACAGTGCAGACTGACTCTTCTCTACTCTCTCTCTATATATACATATGTGGGTTAGAGAAAGTTTCGGACCCCCTTAACGTTTTCACTCTTTGTTATATTGCAGCCATTTGCAAAAAATGTTTTTCCTCATTAATGTTAAAAAAAATAATTAATTAATTGCTCTGACATGCATTGTGAGCTGTAAGGTGTGGCTTTCCTAATCAAGTCCAATCAGTATAATCAAATACAGCTGGACTCAAATGAAGGTGTAGAACCATCTCGAGGATGATCACAAGAAATGGACAGCACCTTAGAGTTAAATATATGAGTGTCACAGCAAAGGGTCTGAATACTTAGGACCATGTGATATTTCAGGTTTTCTTTTTTAATAAATCTGCAAAAATGTCAACAATTCTGTGTTTAACTGTCAATATGGGGTGCTGTGTGTACATTAATGAAGAAAAAAGAACTTAATTGACTTTAGCAAATGGCTGCAATATAACAAAGAGTGAAAAATTAAAGGGGGTCTGAATACTTTTTATATCTGTGTGTGTGTGTGTGTGTGTGCATATAAACCTATCTGCTATGCATAAGGGAACATTACTTGTTGATAGTACAGACTGACTCTTATCTACTCTAAAGGGAGAATACATTGATTGACATCTCATTAATGTCATAACATTCCTTCACTACACCCCCGCCCTCCGTTTCCATCAGTTTCATCTTCTAAAAGCTTCCGACCCTGTGCGCAAAGGCGCGTGCGAACTTTCACAGCATTTAAGGGATGTTTCAGATCTATTTTAGCTCACCCTTTCACGCTTTCGGATTTCCCGTAACAAACAAAATATCTGTGTATGAGCACGTCTGGCACTCGGGTTATTATAACACATCACTCATCTCTTCTCCCGCGCGAGACGCTTCATCAGCACACAGTTCTGTTCACCATTAAGGCAAATGAAAACAAAGCTCGCAAAATGGCTAAAATTATCTCGCAATTAATTAAACTACATACTGCTTTAAAACACCGAGACAATCGACGAGCGTCAATCATGATGTATAGGCTAAAAGTTTTTGCACAGTGCTGCGCAAAACAAAAAAACGTTGCTAGTAAAAGTTACTAAATTCTCCACGGAAAAAAGTAAGATAGGCCTATACTCTACTTCATATCTTACACGTATATTAAAGATAAAAACCATGGTATATTTGCATAGCCTACATCATTTCCTAATGTTATACTTACGATTATACTTAGTCGTTTCCATGATTAAGTAGCATGGTACTTTATCCAAAAATAATGGTTATGTGATGGCTCGCTTTGCTACTTTAAGTGCTTTCGTGTACTGAAACCATTTGATATTTTTTCGTTTGGAAAACGTGTTTACCTGCAGTCGTTTACAAGCTGTAGCCTACATGCAGGTGTTGAAGTTAAACACCTTCTTCGTCGCTTAATTTATAGGTCGTTTGAAGGTTAGATTTTAATTGATTGCATGCAAATATCCACTTTATTCAGTGGTCGTGCTGCTCTCCGTTGTTCGGCGAAGTACTGTCAGTTCACAAACGATTCAGTGCGCGAGTGAGTCGTCCAAATGATTCGGACGGTTTTTGCGAACCCGGTTCACCAGTTCATTAAAAGAACCGACTCAAAAGATTCATTCACGATTAGGCATAGCTAGCTCCTCCGAGTCCAAACAGCGTACAGCAAACACGGGGCAAGATTACTTCCAGCGAAATATTTTAGAAAGCAGTCCGCTCCTTCAGCGACAAAATTCTTTTCTCAAAAGCCTCGTGATTTAAAAAAAACAATACCATCTAGTTACTAAGAAATTCGGGTTAGTTAAATAGCTTGCAATAGTGACGCTTTACTGCCCTATGCTGTTTTTTGTAAATAATAAGGAAAACGTTATATAATGAAATAAATTTATTCAATTCCAGAAACATATTCTAACAATTAGATAAACCAAATTGCACAAATGCAAGTTTACAGAAACAGTTGTGAAATTGTAGAATACAACCGCTTCACTGTGCGTGCAGAGTTTAATTTATTCATTCTTTACGATATTAATTTAATGTAAATCTTAAGGTTATAAACACTGCTTACCTTACAAGCTAGAGTTCACTGAAAGGTAAAGATGCTCAAAGGAAATAACTTGTTCTTGCCAGATGGTAGATCCACTAAAAGCGAGATGTTCCTCTGTAGAAATGCACGGCTTGTCCTCGATCGTCCGTTCCCGTCCGGATATCTGCGTGTCGGTTCCCCGTATCGCTGTGGTCATTAATTGTCAGGCCACTGGAATCTCCCGGAGCGCACGAGAGGAAGGCTTCTCCCCGGCGAGTGAGCGTGATTGGCTAGAGTGCCAGTGACGCACCAGCAGGTGGCAGAGCGTTCATATAAGAGCCATCAGCATTCACAAACGGCACAGACCTGTTGAAGATGACTGTCTGCAAAAAGAAAATTTTAGATTTAGCAACATCAATGATAAGACATCTATATTTTGGATATATATGATAAGCTTTTCTTTTTTCTTCTTCTTACCAGCACCTGTTAAAACAATCAAAATATGTATACAAGCACTTTTATATATACATTTTATATATACATTTAGCACATATATACATATATACTATATATACAATATATAAAGCATACATTTAACATTTAACATAAACATATATATATATATACACATATATATATATATATATATATATATATATATATATATATTATTTGT
>JAUMHI010000061.1:6536629-6573448 GCA_032359435.1 Enteromius unitaeniatus
ATATACACATATATATATATAAGTATATATATATATATATATATATATATATATATATTATTTGTCAAACCCATAATTATGCTGTATTTCTTGCATTTTTTTCATCTCAGGCTAAGACCTTTTTTTAAAGATTTTAAATTAGTTTGTTTCAGATCTCTCATTCGTATTATGACAAATAAGAGCTAATTACCCTGCATACTCAAAGAACAGCTGTAAAAGGGTTGTTTTAATGATGCCCAATTAATTGAATATTCCAGTATTCCACTGTTTGTCTTTTGTGTTCAGAGCATGTTGGAGATTATAAACATATGGACCCCTACAGTTTAAGTAGTGTACAATGAAATGTTTACATGAATGTGTGGTTCGCTTATCCCTGATTTAATGTGAATAAATACGCCAAGAAGGAAATTGAATGTATAAAGAGCTTATAGAGAAGGTAATGACTAGTTTACTCTGGGGACTTATACTGTTTGAAGTGATCCTTTCCATCCACCATAAAATGTACTTATATTTCTTTGACTATACTATTTTATGCATTCATTTGAGAGTCTGTGATATTGAGCAAACCTGTCCGAGGCACAATGGTTTTTATTCATTTCAGAAAGTGAATGTCTGGAAAGAATGAAAGGATGCTCTGCTGCTTAGATAAAGATTCAAATCCAATTCCACTGTCTACAATCCTAATGATTATTCACCTCAGGGAGAAAGGAAAAGGTGGAAGAAGAGGGGTGTGAGCAGAGCAACTATGTGAAGAAAAAGTAGGAACAGACTTTGGGATTATTGATGTGAAAAGAAGTTTAAAGTAAATTCAAAAGTCAGACTGTGATAACTGTATATCAAATGTCCTCTGTCTTTCCCTGTCTAGCTCTTTGGGACTAATTATGTCAGAAACTGGTGTCTTTCCAAGAAATTGAATGTCTTTTCACCTACAGAGTATTAGCTTGGCAAACACTGTGGTCATAAATGACTTACATTGCAAGTCCATATCAACAAACTCGTTTCCCTGACAACTTAACCACCAGACCGTCTCCACAGTGAAAGGCTGATCTACATATAAAACAGATCACCACCTGTGCCCACGCTGTCAGCAAAGCTAGTAAAACACAGACACGCAGATGCGCCATAAAGATAGTTTACAATTAATTAGGCTGTAGATCATTGTGTCTGACTCAATACATAAGGAATAGCCCTTCAGACAGACAGAGGGCTTAGTAGAAACAATCTACTATAAGCTACAAACGTCCTACCACTGCTACTACCTAATTGTCTCCTGCTTTACTCACACTCAAAAGGAATGTCCTTATTGGATGTAAGCGATGGCCTATTACAGCTGCCCTTCCATTTAGTCTCGAAATATAGTAGGTATTTTGAGTTGTCTTTTGCTTTTTAGTATTCCTGTAGTTCAACCAGGCAATGAAACTAATGTCAAGGTCATGCATTTGATTTGCTGGGAATACAAAATATAATAAAGTGTGTAACTTAAATGTCCTGCCACTTTGGATAAAATAGTCAAATGCATACAGTACGTGCAATTTACATGTAAATGATTTTCTTGCAAAAGCACTTATGTAAATGCAAATAAGGGATACAATTAAACTGACAGAGCATGAATAGACCAGAAAAATTAAGCTGGTAATGCAATGAGAGATTGTTAACATTGGTTAATTTTTGCAGTTTTTTGTGTCCTCTATAAAAGCAAATGTACAAAAACATGCATTGTGTGTGTATTTTATTATTATTATTATTATAATACAATGTGAATAACAATTCTTAAAAATAAGATGCATTATCATCGATATTGTCATCTGCAGTAATAAATGTATATTACTTACATATGATCAATGATCCCAAATAATTGCAATTCAAATATGTGATATGATATACAGTGTCCTTAAAATCTGAGTGTCTATGCATCCTAATTTATTGCCACTGTATTGAAAACGATTGTGCTCAGAGAGGGGTAAAATCCACAGACTTGCACTGGTAACTCTCCAGACAGTTAAGTCATATGCCTTGTATATGTGTCACTGAATAGAATTTCTTCAAAATGAACGATGAAAGCGCTCTGCTTTGATCTGCAGTTATTTTACTTGCAATAACTTTCACTTTTCTCTCTCACTCTCGCTCCCGTGAAGAATTTCATTTTTATTACCTTAAGAAAAGGAGTTGCTCCTTGAACTTGGGTTGCGTCAGAGTACAGCAGAAAAGTTGCTTGATGAAGTGCTCTGACTCACTGAGGAAATAGTCCACATGATTATTGACCAGAATCACTTATACACAGAAATGATAGAAGTGCTATTATTAGAATGAGCCATCACTCCTGCGGTCCCTGACACAGTCTGCCTGATTTCCCTTTACTCAGGGCAGTCTGCCTTATAATGATCTCGCAAACTGTTTACAAGACTCACATATGTTTAGCATCATCATCTTAACAGTGTCCATTCGCCTGTCTCTCTCATACCTCCCACAAGCTGCTTCTGGCCTTGTTGTCAATAGTTTAATCAACAATAATTTGATCATAGACTGTTTTCATCATGAACTATTGAATTAAGGTGTGCATTATCACTTGCATCTGTAGGAAACATCTCTAAAGCAACAAAAAAACCATAGAGAAAATTACATTAGCTTGTCTGTGACTTTTTGGACATTGTGTTCAGAGATCTGGGCCAATTAGATGATCAAGATATTTTAGTGAAACTGAAATTATCGATGCCTTATTTAGCTCTAAGAAAATACTCACAGTAAATTACATACTTCACTGCAAAATTCTGTAATACAGTCTAAATTCCAGACCATTAAACCTTTTTTTAATGCATGTTTTGTCATGTTCTTGTAAGGAAATTGTCAGTGGTTATTGCATATGCACTGCATCTGCTTAACAGCTGTTTGGTAGAGTCATCTTCATTTTCAGGAGTCACCTACATGAGCAAACACGTGCACATGGTTGCACAAATCTGAATACTTGCATGCACATGCATATATATGCAGGCCTACAAACACAGGCATAATCAGAGATAAATTCAAGTCCCTATAATTACTCAAGTCTCTCTAGAATATCAAGGAGATCCAGCTGCATATGCACAGACTCGCTGAAATGGACTGTGGGTAATGGCTCATCCTTCTTCTCATGTAGTGGTATTTTGAGACTCTCAGGAATTAAACTCCTGGATCACATTCACTTTTTGCCATCAGTCCAATTTTTCTCACTTGTGCATTCCTGAAATTCAATTAAAATGAAAATGGATGAATGGTCGTAGTGGGAAAATATTTGCGTTTTTAATCTAAATTTCGTGCCACAAGTTGAAAGAAAATTCACATTAACTTCAAAAATATCTCTGCGGTATGCTGTTCATCTGCCTCAATGAGTTCTGGGAAAGACATCCAGGCAGGATCATGCAGAAGGAAGCAGAAGGTCTTGTTTGGACAGAAGACATTAAAGTGGAGGACAAGCTGTGAGCAGGTGAATATTTGTGTGCTTGCATGAATGCCTGTGTGTGTGTGTGTGTGCATGTCTTGTCCTGTCTCACCTTCCCAGGCGCACATCTGGGTTTTTGTGTTGGACTCATATTAGTATTCTGTAAAGGCATTGGCGTACTGCAGGAGCAGGCTAATTCTCTTTGTAATGGAGAATAAGGCATAGCTGATGGAGTGGGAGAGCCCTCTGATCTGATTAACGTTTCAAAGAGCCCCTTGTGCAATCGTAATAATGCTGTTTTCGTATGCTCTGAGTCTTCATAAACAGTAGTAATAGATGAGACCGCACCTTGAAAGAAGTATAACAGAAGGTAAGATCAGAGAAGAACGGTAGGTCACTCACAGATAGAGCATTCTCTTAAATTACGACTGAAAGCGTTATTATTAGATTTGGTCAAACATAAAATATAGACACATCAATGAGTGTATGTGGACGGATGGATTGAAGCAACCTGGATAGGTGATCCTGAATAGGACATCCACTTCTTTCCTTCAATGCTAACCAAAGTTGACTGTATATTATTCTGATCATTTCAAGTAGAATTTCCAAAGAACAATAAACATCCAATTAAATTTTTCCCCATTTATTTTTCTGATCTCAAATTTGGCTATTTTTGAAGAACTTCAAACAATAAAAAACAATTGTGTTTCTGTAATGTGTCATGACAGATTGCTGCAGCTCATCAGTTCATCTCTTCAAATTTATTTAAGCATAAAATAAACATAAATGAACATCAGAAGGTATTTTATTTCAACCGCGGAAACCATTAATACAAGTTTAAGCCCATTAAAGTTAACTTATAGCCTGGCTTCCGCGACTATAAAGCTCATAGGAGCTTAGTCTGGCCAAGCTACCTTACTACCCGCCTTCTGGGAGGCAGGCTTAGCCTGCGTCCATCAGATGCCTCTGCACACTACTGGACGAATCTACAACCAATCAGACCACTCATTCCGATGACATATGCGTAGCGACGGAACCTGAAGCCACCGTAACCAATTGTAGCTAGCTTCATTAAAGCAGTAGGAAAATGCTGTCAAGCGATTTCTTTATGCTTCCAAAATATTTATTGAAGAAAGGAAGGAAGAAAGAAAGAAAGAAAGAAAGAAAGAAGACTTTGACCTCAGTTGCAGAACACCGGACAAAATCATCAGACAGAACAATTAGTTTTATATTGTTTTGGCACTCTCATCTTTGCAAATGAAACCTGGGCCCCAGATTTGTGGTTAGCACAATCCTATTTGATTACACTGAACACGCTGTTGTTGTCTTTCTGTGTGGTTTCCACCCAGGCAAAATTTAATTGCAATCAGGGTTTGTTTTGCAGGGTAGGGAGTCAGAAACTAAACCCTTTTTTCCACTCTGTTTCACCTAGAGCTAAACGCTGCTACTAAAGTGTGTGTTTGCATGAGAGAGACGGAGAGATTGTGTCACTGTATATTTTAACATATCACACTACCGATTATAAATAAACATACAGCAAATGGTAAAGAGCCACTCTGTGAGCTAATAATGAAGGAACGTAAGCAATCAAAGCAGGCCAGCGATGCTTAGCGACATTTTCTAACCTTTTCTATATAGATTTGTAGAAGGGCTAGCATATGAAGTATTTTATAAAAGATCAATGATGCTCCAAAACCTGCAAATGCACAAAAATATCTTGCTTTTATCCTGTCACCATTTCATACACACTGAATGAGATCAGAAGCAGTCACAGGCTCTTCACAGGCTTTATTTTTTTATAACAAAGAAATGATTCCCGTAGCACAAACCTACAAAAGGACTGTGACTCGGGTGCCGAAGATCTCTATTTATATGGAAATAGTCAGGAAGACATTACCTTCATCACTGACACATCAGCTGCAAACCAAAACAAGAAAATAATTGGATTGGCTGGAAATGCTTTGTGCTGTTTGAACTGTGGAGGCAATAGAGATTAGAACAGGCCAAGCCTAAAACAAAATCAAGCCAGACATTTAATCAAGAAAGTTAATTGAATCTAAAATGGGAGAATCCATATTGGAAATGATGTGTTTGGATGTAAAATGACCATAAATGTTCTGTGGACCCACCTGGAAACTCCAAAATTGCAATCACTTTCACTGGTGTGATATCTGTAGACAGATCTGGGTTTTACTCTTACTGTAAGTGCCAAGGCAGGTTTTTGACAGATGGAGTGTTCAGAGCATCAGTTCAGGTGCCAGTGCCTCCATGCACACAAACTGGGACACGTACAGTGAAGGTTGAGATGAATCAGGACTTTTATTTGTCTCACAGCTGTTAAGAAAAAACATAATCAGGGCATTTGATTTGCACGTACACAAACAAACTCCTCTAGAATACCAGCTTAGACAACCGTGAATTTTACTCCTGTCAAGACTAGTCTACAGCTGATCTTCCATCCTCAGTTTCAAAACTTGTGTAGTAGGCTATCACAAAATGTAATAATAAAATGTGAAATAAGGGGCAAAACAGGCGTAACCATAAACACTCACCTAAACTCTCATAGAAAAGTCCACCCCCTGTTGCTTTTCACATTAAAATCCATGGCATATTTGTTTAGAACTATTTACTATTTACACTTGTAAATGGTGCTTGATCTGTGCATATTTCTCTCCTAACTGTCGTCAATTAATCGTGTGATGTTTTTATTAGCTGTTTGGACTGTCATTCTGTACCCATTCACTGCAGAGTATTAATTGGTGAGCAAGAGATGTATTGCTACATTTCTCAGAATCTTTTCACATGAGGAAACACACTCATCTACACCTTGGATGGCCTGAGAGTAAATCTTAAATTTTTCGGTGAAATACTCCTTTGAGGTGCTTATTTCCTTGTGCGACCTTTTGTATGATCACTTACCCACGGCAAACCTTTATGCATAAATAACCATTTCAATTAATACCTCACTGGATGGGAAGATAGAAAAGGTCAGTTGTGGACAACAACTGGTCAAGGGCACTATCAAAGCAATCAATGTACTGAAAGGCATACAAGCAAATCAAAGACTTGCAAATATCATTGCTCACACCCACTCCATCACACACTCCCATTGTGTGTTCTGGCATCAAGAATCACTTGTTTCAGCCCAAAGGAAACATTTACCCGCGTAATTAGTTTATCTAATCAACATGTTTTGCAGAGCTGAGAAATAAACAGCTGTTTGCATGGCAGCGAATGGGCATAAATATTTAAATGTGAGCGAGATTTACTACTCAGACAATTATATTTGGGTCTTCATTTAAGCGTCACGTTTGCCAAAACAGATTTGGGTCAGGAAATTAGCACCCAAACAGAATAAACATAAACTTCCTAAAATTGTCTGCTCATTTAAAAACTGATCTGATAATCCGTCTGAAAATATCCCTAATTGCAGTTTATCGTTTCGACTGTGTCCATGACAAATAGCATTTAGTGGTAAACCAAGACACCTCTGATATCCGGTTGCGAGAGGAAAGCCGTTGAGCTTGAGTAGGCTATTATCATGATGTGCTAAATATAAATTCCTAATAAAGATGAATTGGCTCTCTGACTGGTGTTTGTTTTCTGATCGTGACGTATACTGGCTGAGGCCAGAGGATAGGTTTTATTTTACACATCTGCTGGAGAGTGGGGGGAGTTTATGGGCAGATATTGAGAAATGAGGGTGTCATCAATATCCTTGAGAAGATATGAGTGAAAACAGAAACACATAAAGTGACCAGTGAAACATTAAGGTGGTCTGTGAACACAGCAAAAGCAGATAGGATGGAATACAAAGACAACACACATACACACAAGCGCACATGTTGCACTAAGGTAGGAGATAGAGTTATATTCCTGTTGCTATAAATAAAAGCTCATTGGCCAACCTTTTTCACACCCTCACCTTAACTAATACTTTTATAGCTGAGGTCATTTGTTCTGTCTGGCTTTTTCTCCTCTCCATCCGCTCATCCTCTATCTTCGAAGGTCATTTTCTCTCACATTCTATTTTCTGTTCTTTCAGCCTACCTCTTTCAACATCTCTCTTCGCCATCCTCGCCATCTCTTTTTTTCTCTCTTCCTTGTTTTTGACAGAATAATAAATTGACAGTCTGTGTCTGTGATAAAAGTTGTAGAATATATAGAAATATTGAAGAAAGTAGAATTATTTATGCTTCCACAGTATTAGGTAAATCAAAAATAAATTGTGTTTAATAAAAATGTTAGAAAGTAAACATAAAAAAACTAATACAATCTTTTCATTATGGTCTCAGACTGTTTTTTTAAGGCCTACTAACTCCTGTGTGATCGTTCATGCAAATGCTGGTTAAAATGTCACCTAAATGTTTTGTACACAAACATTTGTTTATACAGAAACTTAGCAATTGTCAGGGGAGGGTCAGTGATTCTTCTTGTTCTCCAGAGCATTGCTGAAAAGAAAAATGAAGAAAAGAACAAGCAGAAGGAAGGGATGACGGGTAACCGGAGTTCGAGCGGAGGCTGACTGCTCATTAGCGCGAGAGGATTTTTCACAGCATTGGTTGAGGACTCTCATTTTCAGTGGTGACACAAACAGTCTCACACATGCACACTCAGAGATGACAAAGAGACAAATAAATAAAAGAGGAAACGGCAAGTGTAAAACTGTCAAAGAAAAATGTGGTATCCATTATTCATGCCCCACAACAAGGTGAAAGCAAACACATCTGTGCTCATTAACCTCACAACTTCCTCTCAGCTTTCCTGTCCGACCATCATCCTGACTCCTTCTTGAACTGTCATTTTTGTTGCATGAAGTACAGGGGATAGCTGGTGCCGTTTTAATTGTCATTGTTTTGCGGATATATTCAGAATGTTGTTGTTGTCAAATTATAATGAGCAAGAATAAGGCATGTGGGCTTACTAGGGGTCTTTAATGAGGGGATGTTCGCCGTTTCCTACATTCAAACAGAACACAAGACTAAAAAAACAGCATTTATTGAGGAAAAAAATGAACAGAAAGCAGAAGTACATAAATAAGTAGCATTCCAAAAATGTCACATTAGACAAAGCAGGGGTTTCGGGAACAGTTACACTGCTTTCATAAAGAAGGGAAAAATCAAAGCTCAATAGTTTTCTGTAAAACTTCTTCTAGATGTGTGTAAACAAACATGGGTAAGGCACTTTGAGGGCATGGTACATCAATCTCCTTTCACCCTCTGCACGCCCCTGTCCACCCCCTCTCCATCTGCCAATCAGGTTAATTTGATGGAGCCTGGTTAATCAAATCAAATTTAGAATCACAATTAAAGCTGTCAACCAGCCTCTCTCCTCTCACCAATTCACACAAGCCACAGCACTTCTCTGGCGTGTGAATATGCCTATATATATATATATGGGATTATATATCTATCTATCTATCTATCTCAGTGTTGAACAGTTGTTCAATATCTTAATGGCAGCCATAAAGTCTCAAGGTTCTAAACCTACAGGTCAAGAATCCATTTGTCATGCGTGGCCAGACTTTTGACCAACAGCATGTCTGGACCACTTTATAATCATCCTTAGAATGTTTGGGTGAAGAGGGAAAAAACCTTGAGCACAGGAAATCCATCCTCTTTGGCAAAAGACAACTTAAAAAGGCCATTAAAATAAACAAAAATTGCTGCATCGGGGTGTAAGATATTACAAAGTCTTATAAAACGATATGACTAATTTTATTTCACAATAATTATATGTCACAAATCTATTACTTTTGCATTAAATATGGTTATGATATCAACAGTTTTTATACCACTGAAATGAAATATAATTCTTATCAACAAACAAAAACATTAAAACTAGCCCAACATAATTAAAACTTCTCAAGCTTACTGAGGACAAGTAAACAGGCTGTGAGAAAATAAGAACAAAGAAACTAATTATGAGCATTAGGGCAAACAAATACAATAGAACAAAGAAATAAATTAAATAGACCTGAAAACTTTGTAAACAGCACTATCTACCAGAAATGAGCAATACTACATGTATAAAACAGTTTTCACAAAATAAATTAAATGAATATTAAAGTTTGTTTAAGTTCCACGTAATTCACACACCAGTCACACACTTTTCTGTTAAGTTTATGAATGCAGTGGCCAATCAAAGGTGTATTTTAACCTTCATTTTAAAAAAGGTTTTGTTGTGACTGAATTCTATACTGTAAAATTCTCTCATCATAAAAAAACTGCTGATATGAAAGATAATTTTATCCTATTAATAAGCATTAATAAACATTACTACAATATTAAAGGGGTCATACAAAGCCAAATTTCCACACGCTAATATGATTCTTTAGGATCTTAATGGAAAGCTTGTAATATAGATTGCTTTACAAATTTCTCAAAGATAGTGTAAAAAACTCAAATTTTACCCTGTCAAAAACAGCTCTTTTGAAATCACTGTTCTGTGAACTTCCCCTTTCAATCTTCACAAGCTCCGCTGACCCCGCCCCTCTTTTCTGAGGTGCTCTTTTATAATTTTTTAGCTGTATTCATAGTAAAAAATTGCTAATTAGCACATTATTAGGAAAGGTGATTTGCAAAGATTCATTAAAAGACATTATACTCACTGCTTCTGTAGGTGAGGCTGGACCATGAATGATTTGCGCGAACATAAACGCATTTCGGTAGTTCAAGGGTGCATTTCCCTTCTGAACCAAACGTGACGTTAATCTTACGCATCTTCAGTCACTCGATGTCGGGAGTAAATGACTACTGCTATGTTCATTAATACATTCAACACCTAAACACCTCAATCGCGGAGTCTAGCTTGTCTCTGCATCTCAGTCTGATGACGCTCACTCAGAGCAGGTCTGAGGTAAGACACCAGTTCAGTCTGTGTGACACGCTGCTGTCAATCAACTATTATGGGAGTGGCCATGCATTTGAGAATGACTTGATTTCGGAAGGGGCAATTTCTTCTTTTAATTTAATAAAAGTACTTGTGGATCTTTATCATTGTAGGGTGGTATAGGTTTTTTCAAACAGCTTTAAAAAGTTCATGTACCACCATCTGACCCCTTTAAGAGCAATAGTAATGTGTTTTCATATTTTTACATTTGATACATTATGTACATTATATGCATTGGTTCTCATGTATTTAAAAAAATCAGCAGGTTCAACGATCTTTTAAGATGTTCCTGAGGCCATTTCAGTGCAGACCGTATCCCTTAGGCTGCAGGGATAGAGGTAATCATTGGCAGATTGGCTGCCAACATTGATGTTGGCTTAATAGGCTTGCGGTGTATTCAGACAATTCTCCTGAAATCTAATGGCTTGAATCTAAACTCACCCTGTTGAAAATCCATCTAAACCCAGCTTAAAGTGATAGCTGGTTTTTGGAATGTGGAGGCTGGTTTTTAACTGGTCAAAAGTAGACCTTGAATGTTATTTTAACATTCTAGGAATAACTAGGAACTAGGATAACTAGGAAAAGTAGACAACTAGTTGGTCACAATATAAGAGATTGGGTTGATAGATAATCTCAGACCAACAACAAACCAGCACACTAATTTTAGCAGGTATAAATTAAAAAGACATGCACAAATCATTTACATCTATTTATGCACTTAAATAACTAGCAGTCATAAAGAAAGAAACTGAAGAAAGGAATCTGTGTTGAGACAAAAGGAACAGATTCTCATCGGTTTTCTTCCTCGGATTGATCAGCTTCTATTCTTTCAGAGCCTGTAGGATTACTCTAACACTCAACAGCAAAGCCTTCTCCTATCTCAGGCCTGCAGTATATATTCTCCTCCAACTTTTCTCAAGAAAAGCTTGAGACAGGCATTACATAGCAGCTCTTTCTCACTCTAGACCGATTAAAAGCCCCCGTTGACCTCATAGAGCATCCGTGCAGGAATGAAATCCTGAGAATACCACATTATGAAACATTTTCAGTAGTGTGACAGTAGTGTGAGAGTCATCTAAAGGCTTGTCCTTGATAAAACTCTTCCTGAACTAGAATTGTAAAGAGGACAAACCACAGAGGAAGCAATTTCCTCGCTCCTTCGAGATATATGGTTTCTGAGTACACCAACATTATTAATCTTATTAACCACATTCACACTTGTTGTGTAAGGTTTAGAATTGAGATTGCTATAAACATGTTTTTCAAGATAAACTTTTGCCCTCTAGGCTTTTATACTGTACATCTGATATGAAATTAAATGCTTTGTTATACCTTCAAAGCCATCTAAATTAAATGACCACCTGAATATAAGTAATTCACTTCTAAAAAGCAGAAATAAAAATATATAGAAAATAAATATTGGAATATGTAAATAGTAATTTGTATAAATAATTTGTCAATTTAGTTTAAAAGTTCAAACTCCAACATACATTATAAAATGTACTTTAAAAAGCAAGAAAATACATTTCCAGTAGTACAAATATACAGTATATATTGAGGGAATGCATAACGTAACAACATAAGTGTAATTTTGAACTAAAAAACTACCAAAAATTCTATGTGAAAATGTAAAAAAACTAAATATTTATATTTGTTCATTGTTTTTGTAGATTTTGAAAATAATTTTTGAGGATTCCATCTGGGAATCTTTAATTGAATTGAATTAAATGATCAAATGTATTCTTCCAATAAGTACTTTTTGTATTATTTTCTGTGCATTATAATCATAATCCCAGGAATCCTTTTTGTGTGTAGAATCACAGAAAAAAATGTATTGTTTTTGGTGTAGGATATCAAATTTTGACCAATTGTATAAGCGAAAAAAATATGTTATGCAGATATAATCACATCCCATCACATAAATCTGCATTCTTTATGGTTTAAAAGGCTTACCTCAGTCTAGCTTTTGTTTCCATCAGACACAAAATTCAAAAGCTTAAATGCCATCTTCCTTCATTAAGCCAATGTTCTCCAATTATCAAGCATTTTTCACTCTTCCACTGATGAAAGGTTGCCTCGGTAAAAGTTGAGAACATAAATATGATTACATGTTACTTTCAGCTAATTAAACTGAGCAATCAAAGGGCACTGAAGAAATTTAAGTCCAAAATAAATCGAAACCACCCCACCATTTATTTCTCCTCTGCAAGTTAATCAAATAAACAAAAACATTCAAGAGGCATATCTTCAACCGTGTTCAGGCATGTTCAAAATGAAACTTAATTAAATTTAAAACTTTAATTGTGAAGTAATTACTGGAAAATTAGGAATGGAGGGTAATTGCTCAAAGAGAAGTAGTACGCAACTAATCTGAGAGGACAGTGCATGGGTGAAGGGAGAGTGACAGTGATCGGCTGTGTCTTTTTGAAGATCAGACTGTAATTACTGTGGTAAAATGAATTTTCTTTCTTCATGTCATGAATACATAAACAGGAAATTACAGGGACACACTTTTCAAAGTACTTACTGTGAAAAAATAGACCTCGGAGCACTCACACACACATACCAGTTCTGAATATCTATATCTTTCTTGCATCAGCCTTACAACACCCTTCTGCTGAGTTTAATCAAGTGATAAATCTGGTTTCCTGTAGGATCGACTCATCAGGGTGAACATCAAAGTGTAATTCCCTCTCAGCCATGAATGCAGTCTGCTTCAACTGGGCAGAGATTCATGCACACACACAACATTATGGTTCCACGAGATTCATTATACCATGCCCTGTTGTATGGCCGACTCTTATCTGATTTGCGGTCTCTGTGTCCTGTCTCTGTTCAACTAATGCAGCAGACAGACATCAGTAACAGGCCAGCGGCTTTTTAGCCTACAGAGACTCAGTGAGAACATGAGAGGATTGTGTAAAGACAGCGTGGGAGAGCTTAAGGCTCTTTAAAGAGAAGCTATGAGACAGACATGGTGTTTTGGGAAATGAGTACAACTTTGGAATTCGTAATTTGGTATAATATTGTTGATAAGAATGCAGAGCATGAATGGTTGTAACACATTTTTAGTTTTGTAGGTGAGCTGAATGAATATTGGGGAGTACGGCTGGGAAATTCTCTTAATTACAATGTAAGGTGCGTTCAAAGCAAGATGTCGACACACCTTTCTACACAAAACAAAGTAGGTGCTTATGCTGTTTTTGCTATTGTTCATATTCTGCTTATGAAGGTGCTGTAAAGTTTTATATGTAATGGTATATCATAATATTATCATATTTTGTACATGCAAATTAAAAGGATAGATGCAGAATCAAAAGAGTTTTGCTAACCGAAAAATTAGCTGTTAATTTACTTACCTTCAGGCCATCAAAGATGTAGGTGACTTTTTTTCAGTGGAACAGTAAAGATGATTTTTAGCTGAAACCATGGTCCTTTGTAATTCACCAAATGCAAGTCAGCAGCTAGCTACCATCTTTGAAATAGAGAAAAGCATATCCAGGAACACAATTAATACCTGTGGTGATATATTGAGGCATTATTACCTGTACAGTTTGTTTTTACATAATCATGCAATGACGTTACATAATTATACCATGAAAGCATCCAGTAACGAAGTCCAAGGTCTAAATCACATACACGTTATTTTTAACATAAGAAATCTTGATGCTACGACAAATGAATACATTAATGAAAACTGGCTCAAAATATCAAAGATGCCTCAGACTGGATGGAATCATAGTCTAAAGCACAAAAAAAAATCTGGTTCTGGAAAGTCTGATTCATTTTAGTGAATCGGCTCATTTTAAGCGGGCCTGACTCTTTTATGTAACCTATCTCTGGAAAGTCCAGTTTATTTTATGTAGATGGAAACTTGTGTTGGCAAAAACAAGGTAACATCTTATAAACTCGATACATGGTTGGAACCAGAGCTACTGCATTCATTTTAAATTTTTTTGTAGCCTGCCAATTTGTTTCATTAGTTTACTTAGGCTTTCTTTGAAAGCTACCCAATATGATATTATTATTTCAGTCGCATAACGCTACTGAGAATCTGTTGACTGCTCTTGAATTTCACAAATGTTCCCATCTGTGCATGTTTTTACAGCTTACAGTGATTTCAGTGGCTGATTCCCTTGGCTGAGGTGGTATTAGACACTCACTAAGATAAAAGTCTACCTATAAATCACCTGTTATTTTTGTTTTCTTTCACAAATCACCTTAGCAGACTACTCACCTCTAATCCTAAATGGTTCCTTGGGAGTTCAGGATGTACAGGGAATGAAAGATACAACAGGGAAAAAGTCTGCTCAAATTACAGACATCGAACAGTGTTTATTTTGATTGTAAAATACAGAATAGGCAGAATAGGTTCAATATGTTGCATGTAAAGAAAAACTTCTCCTGCTTTTCTCCTGCTATTTAGACTATTATAGTGCTTGAGTTTATGTTCAGTTATTTTACTTTGATAACAATGTAAAAAAAAAACACAATGTTCAGTTTATTAATTTTCATTAATGTGAAATTACTAAACCTGCTTAAACGGACAGATTTAAAAGTGCTCATTTTAGATGAAAATTTCAAACAGCACTTAGAGGCCTTTGCATCTGAACTCTTCAATTTGAAAATTATTTTACTAAACAAGTCAGCTAAAGTTAGTTAGCTAACTACCTGCATGATAACATCCAGTTTACTGTAATTCTGAATGGAAATTTGAAAGAACTCAATGTATTGTTAGCAAAGTGTTCATAAGTTTATGTACTTTTGTAGAAAATGTTTCTGTCCTATTTTAAGCAACTTTGAACCTGCGGAAACACTATGAGAAAAAAAAGTATTTTATTTTATTTTTTTAAAGTAGTAGATAAGTCAAGGGAGAAGAAAAAATGGGACTTGGAGATATACACCTCAGGGTTGCTGAAGGTCACCGGTGAGTCTGTTTGAGGGAGATTGAGACTGGGCCACAGTAAACATACTCACCTCTGAGGTCACTGGAGCAGTGTGAAAATCAACAAAAGGTGGAGCACAGTCGACCCATCCTGACCGGAGCATTCACACTCAGACTGCTTATCTCCTGCCGTCAGGCCTCTATCTGCTTGGCATAGCGCTAACTATAGAGCTTAGCCATTTGAACGCACACACAACCACTTGCTTCTGTCATTTAGTATCGCTTATATAGCTTCACCTCCTGGGAGTCGCATCACATAAGTTACAGAGCATTTATCAGCGTTCCTTAATCTCCTGCAATAATGTTAAGATTGAGTCCCTCTAAACAAACGCTTGACACACTTACGGAAACGTGACTCGTGGAGATTAATGTGGTAGTATCTTGGAAATGATGGAGGAGCAGCGGGAGACAGGAAAATACCCGTCATCATTAGCATTATTGTCAAGATTGTGATCGTCGTCATTGTCTGTTTTGTAATAGACTCACGACGTCTCCTCCTGCTCGCTGTCTTCTGCTTCGCCACGGAGAGTTAATCCTGCTGACATATAAGATCGCATCTCGCTTTATCGATTAGGCTTTAGTTCCTTAATGCGGGAGCTTGAGTGACATACAGACGCTGCTCTTTTCAAGCCAATATACAGCACAACTGCAGTATCTTTGTTTTAAATGTGCAACATGGTTGGAAATTCCAGAAGCGTTATCATGATTTAAATCAGTGGTTCTCAACTGGTTTTGCTTCAGAATTTATCCACTTGTGGTGACCCAAAGCAGTATCACAATTGTTTAACGATGCTTGCAATCAAACATGAATTTAATGTTTTACTGTATGGAGTGTTTGTAATTTTTTTGTTTTTTGTTTTTAGCACCAATTGTCTCACAGCAAAATGAATATAATTAAATAATAAGACTGTTTATAAATGCTGAACATTCAGCTGCACCTTAACACACTGAAAGTTTCCCTATTAAGGGTAATGAAAGGTTAATATTTTGGTTGGGAGTCCCCAACAAGTCGACATGCATGCAAGGTCAAAAAACACTTTCAATGTCTTATAATGTGCAACGACTGCCAAAAGATTTGCTCAACTTCTCTATTGTCTGATCCTAATCTGTGCTGATTGGTCAGATTGGATTTATTTTCATATTATCATGCCTGAAATAGAGCAGTGTGAGCGCAGTGCTGCTTTGTTACTGCTCCAAAAGTGGTAAAAGGAAAAATGAATTTGTAGTTTCATTCAGACCAACCCAAAAACACCAACAAGTGGGCGGGCAATATGCTAATACTTCAGGTTGAGTTCAACATGAAATGGTTTGGGATTAAGACAATTACTTGGTCTTGAAACAATACCTTTCTACACAGTGCACGTCAGATCTAAAACTTTGCTGAATGTTTTTATTCACTTAGAGCTGTGTTATACTGAAAGGTCATTTTCAAAAATCCATGACAGGTGCACTTTGAAACATTCTAATATCAAATGAGGTAAACGCCATAAATCAGTGTAATGCCACAACTACAGTATATCCCTCTGGAGTCTGAGGTGATTTTGAGGACGCTGAGATGTGTGGACATGCTCTGGTATTTGTCTTTATTTCAGCTACTTATAACATACTATTGACCAACATAAAATAGTTTTTGTATACAGCAGAAACTGTGCTACAATAATATGCGATAAAGATGAAAGTACATGTTTGCATTTTGTAGAAAAAAAAATATTATGCATGGTTAGTAAGTTTTGGGAAAATAAAACTAGCTAAAATAAGGCCATACAAGCCATAGTGAATGGTCCTGAATAAGAATTTAGAGTAACTAGCCTGTTAGGCTAGAATATTTACTTCAGAATTATGTGAAAATCATTTTTGATTACTTATTCACAGAAAACAATACAGGCCAGGTTTCACATACAGGGCTTAGCTTAAGCCAGGACTAGGTATTAGTCCATTAATATTCAGTGTTTTTCACCTGAAGAGACAAAGACCCCTACCCTAATGGCCCATTAGTGACACTGACATCAAATCCAAAGTTTTAAAAACTTATCTAATCTCACTTGATAAATAAAATAAAATCAACCTATTCATTTCATGAATTTGGGGTTCTGAAACAAGGTTTGTAAACCTGCGTATGCCTCTAAAGTTGCCCATAAAGCTTATATTTTAAAATGCTAAATATGTTTCACACTTTACATATGTTTACTAATCACATTGCCATGAACCAAACATACCTGTTATCCACAACAGACCACTGTTTTTGGGTTCAGTTGTCATTGTGATTATTTTTAGAAAACCAGACATTTAAGAAATGTAGAAAGGAGGGGAGGGAGGATGACACTGGGAAGTTAATACAAAGACGATGAGAGAAAAGCAGAGAGAGACGAGGGAATGTGTGTTGGCACATTGCTCATGCACTACATTAGGCTGTCGTTGGGTCTGCATTCCTGCCATACTGGACTCACATACACAGGCAACCATACAGAAGTATCTGGAGAAGGTTTGATCAGGTGGATGCTTGGCGCATGTGATCACTTATCATTTGCTTTTTAAAGCAGGAAGATTAGCCTCATTCACAAAGGTTTTAAAAGAGGGTTTCAGAAAATCTGGGAAGGATTTAAAAGATCTAGATTAGAAAGTTTGGAAACGTTTGAAATGGTTTTAAATATGGGCATATTCCAACTGCTACAAATAGCCAGATTCCACGAGGATTGGTTACTAAACCTCTTCTTTCAATGGTTATTTCAGCACTATTAAAGTCACTTGGGGGTGAGATCTGGAAGTTTGAACTTAAATTCTCTGCTGAAAACATTCAGTTAGAGACTATCCTGGGCTAATTCATGGAGAACAGCATTCCTTTAGTTCATTAGCATTTTATGAGAGTGAATGATCTGCATTCAGATATATAAAGTAAGAGCATGTTCCTAACAGAAGGTGTGTGTTGTCTGGCCTGATTGGTCTGCTGTTGGCATCAGGCTTTGTAATCTAAATGGTAATATGGAGGACTCTCTATTTGACATGAAGGTGTGGAGGGCCGTCAGCCGCGTGCTTTACAACTTCAAGTCGGCAAGACAACCATTGAAACTGCATTCAGGTTAAAGGGTGTGAGAAGTACCTTTTTTTCCAGCAAGAAATGTTTATTGCGCATCAAATCAGTATATTTGAATGTTTTTAGAAAGATCATCAATCAATCACTTTTATTTATATAGCGCTTTTAACAATACAGATTGTAGCAAAGCACTGAACATTATCAAATAGGACAATAGAGTGATGGTAATGTATAATGACAAAATTAAACTATTTATTTATTAGATGCAGAGGCGGTCTCTGTAATCAAAATGACGATAATCACTAGAAATTAGGTGCCCCGACAGCGGCAAGGAACCAAAATCCCATCTGTGAAAGAATGGAGAAAAAAGCCATCATGTGACACTAAAGACTGGAGAAGTTAGCTTTGTCATTGCAGAAAAAAATTATTTGGAAAACATTTATTTTTAAATTATAATAATATGTTACAATATTACTGTTTTATGCTTTTTTTTTTTCAAATACAAAATACAGCAAATTGGTGAGTATTCACACACACAAGCTAAAAATTCTGTTTATTTTTACTTACTCTTACATCGTTTTAAACCTGCATGACTTTTTCTTTTATCTGTGGAAGGTTTTATCTTATGGCACTGACCTTGGAGTATATTTCACTGAACCCAAATCCAATGAATCCAAATGTCACTTTGTGTTTTTGGCCATGTAGAGCTGATGTTTAAATTAGTCTTTGTTGAAATCTGGTGACATGTCTCAACGGGAAGCTGACTGGACATACTTTAAAAGCTCTCTGTTGCCTATTTTGAAAAATGAAAAAGTTGAAGCAGTGTGCTTCTCGGTGGAATTAATGTTTTTTTGTCCGTTATATTCAACACTCCATTTTTCAGTGCTTGTTGATATGCTGGGTGGATGTCACCTTGGATGCCACAAAGCTCATCCGTAATGTATCTGGCGTCCCATAACAAATAGCAATTTTTTAAATGTTACTTTTAGCAAGGATATCTGCAAAATGACTAAATCGAAATTGTACATTGTTCAACTTGTGGTGCCATTTAACTGTCAAGCTCAAAGTGACAGTTAAATTCCCCTGCTTCAGTGCCAAACAGAGTGCAAAGAGCCATATTAAGCAGCAAAGGAGTATGAAAAGTCAATTCGATGGTATATTAAACATGAGAGAGGATGTAGCCCCAGAATCATCCCTAGGAACAAATTCCGTTCTAGTCATACATAAACTCAGTTCAACATAACAGATGCTATAAAGAATAAATACTGAACATGAAGCCAGAGGGGTGTATTTGTCATTAAGAATCTCAGGAGCCTTTTTGTAATCCTGTCATCTTAAATTTGAGGCATGCATCAGACAACAGCACAGGAACAATTCTAAAGAGTGATAAAATCTGCCAAAACATTTATAATTAAATAAAGATTTAAGAAATTCAATATGAAATAAGATAATCTATAGAGAGTGATTGAACCTATCCTAAATAAAATTTAAAAAAATAAATGTATAAATATTATGTAATATTTAAGAAATTACACATTAAATAAATAATTGATAATCCCTAAATCTTGTCCTAGGTTTTAAAAACATATTAATAGAAATTAAATATGAAATAAGAAACTGATTATGCCTAGTGAGATATAAAACCAATCCTGAAACAAAATAATACATCAAAATACATAAAATAAAAATTTAAATAATAAAATATATATTGTGTTTAAAAAATTAAATATGAAATAAGAAATTGATAATCCCTATGAGTGTAACTGTACTAAAATAAAATATATGTTTTAAATGTTTTAATAAATTACACATAACATAAGAAACAAATAATACTGTAGTGAATGATAAATACCGGTCTAAAAAAATGTAAATTCAAGTTTGTAAAAAAGAATTTAAGAAACTTAATATGAAATAACACACAAATAATTTATTGTGAGTGGTAAAACCTGTCCTAAAATAAATTAATTTAAAGACGTAAAATGATAATCCCTAATATGCAGTATATGATTGTGATGAATCACTGAAGTCATTCGAATCCATTTGCAAGCTTTATTTAAGAGTAGTCAAACAGGCGAAGGTCGTTGCACAAGCAATCAGATATATCAGAGACAAACAAGCAAATCGTGGTCAGTAAACAGGTAGAACACAGTTCAGGGCAAGCAGCAATGATCAATAATCCAAAAACAGGCAAAAGGGTCAAGGCAGGCAGCAAGAATCAAAAGTCCAGATAAACAGTCCAAAATCACAACAGAGAATCAAACAGGAAAAACGCTCAGAATTATCCCGGGGTAAATAAGACTTTGTGTTGATCTAGCGTCTGATCGCTGCTTATAAAAGGCAGATAATGCCGAACACTTGGTGATGCAATCGGCCCAGGTGCGTGGGAAAAAAAGAGTCTGGGTAGGAACGCTAAAACTCAAAGGTTCCCACTGCTGTGAACCGGAGAGAGCCACGGAGGCACGACTTGTGACAGAGCCCCTCCCCTGTGAATGGCTCCCGAAGTGAGGATCCTGGCGACGCCGAGGTCTTCTGCGGGGTCTGGGAGCTGGTTTGTTGGGGTAGGCATGATGGAAGGCCTCAGTGAGTGAAGGGTCCAAGATGTTGTGAGAGTCGACCCATGACCGTTCCTCTGGTCCATACCCCTCCCAGTCAACAAGGTATTGAAGCATCCTGCCTCGGTGCTGGGAGTCCAGGATCTCATGGACGTGATAGATCTCTTCTTGTTCCTCAGCAAGGGGAGGGACATCGGGTGTCGCGACCTCGTCCTGGTCCCTCTTTCCGGCAGGTTCAGCAGCGGGCTTGAGCAAAGAAATATGAAAGGTGGGTGAGATTCAACATGTGGCAGGTAGGTCTAAACGAAAGATACTGGAGTAATTTGTCTTAGGATCTAAAATAGACCCACGTACCTGGGATTTAACTTTCTGCAGGGGAGCCGGAGTCTGAGATCCCAGGTCGAGAGCCAAACCCATTGCCCTGGTTCATAAGGTGGACCTGGACAATGACGACAGTTAGCCTGGGTGGTGACTCGTCGGATGGCCCTCTTGAGGTGAGTATGGGGAGCGTCCCATGTCTGTACACTGCGCTGGAGCCAGTGATCTACTGACGGTAGGTCCGAGGGTTCCCCTGACCAGGGGAAAAGTGGTGGTAGGAATCCAAGGATTCCCTGGAAAGGAGTCAGGTTGGTAGATGGTTTTCTCAGGGAATTTTGAGCGTATACTGCCCAGATGAGAAACTGACTCCAATCGCCCTGGTTGTTATGGCAGTATGTGCGGAAGAAACAAGTAAGTTCTTGATTCATACGCTCTGCCTGTCCATTGGACTCCGAATGACAACCAGAGGGAAGACTCACGTTGATATTAAGCTGAGTACAGAAGGTTCTCCATACTCGTGAGGTGAACTGGGGGCCCCTATCAGATACGATGTCTTCAGGAAGGCCGTAGTATCTGAACACCTGCTCTAACATGACTTGAGCCGTTTCCGAGGCGGTAGGTAATTTTGGGAGTGGAATTAGTCGACAGGCCTTGGAGAATCGGTCAATCACAGTGAGTATTGTGGTGTAATTGTTAGAGGCAGGTAAATCGGTGACTAAGTCCAAGGCGATGTGAGACCAGGGACGGTGAGGAATGGGTAAGGGTTGAAGCAAACCTGCTGGGCATTGTCAATTGATGATTTGGAGACCTGACAGACTATGCAGGCTTTAACGAATTTAAATTTGCAAGCTTTATTTAAGAGTAGTTAAACAGGCAAAAAGGTCGGTGCACAGGCAATCAGATATATCAGAGACAAATCAGCAAATCGTGGTCAGTAAACACGCAGAACAGTCTCGGGCAGGCAGCAATGATCAATAATCCAAAAACAGGCAAAAGGGTTAAGGCAGGCAGCGAGAATCAAAAGTCCAGATAAACAGTCCAAAATCACAACGGAGAATCGAACAGGAAAAACGCTCAGAATTATCACTGGGGTAAATAAGACATCACGTCGCTCTAGCGTCGGATCGCTGCATATAAAAGGGCAGATAATGCCGAACACCTGGTGATGCAATCGGCCCAGGTCCGTGGGAAAAAAAGAGTCTGGGTAGGAACACTAATACTCAGGCGAAGGTTCCAGCTGCTGTGATCCGGAGAGAGCCACGGAGGCATGACTTGTGACAATGATCATGATGCATAACATTCTGAGCAAATTTCTAACATAAATATGTATATTGTTTACTGTGGAGTGAAATTTGAAAAATTTCCATTTAAACTCTTTCATTCTAAACTCTCAACATTTACATTCATCCATTTAGCAGATGCTTTTATCCCAAGTGACTTACGAAAGAGGAACATCACAAGCTGTTTGTCAAAGAGCCAACAATATTTCTATTGCACTATGCCAAACAAAGTTTATTACAAACTAGTAAACAGTACAACAGAAGTAAAATGAACAAAGGAACAGTGAGAAAACTTTTGGACTGTATAAATACACAGGGGTAATAATAAGTGGTTTTGTTTATGGTCATTAATTAGTTAAGTGCTTGCAAAAACATTCATGTTTCTCTTTCACATGCACAATTTCTTTTTCTTTTGAAAGCAGTAACTTTTTTTCTCTCTCTCCTGTTCTCTGTGACTGATCATGTCCTTGACATTTTGTCCTTGTATACTGCTTTTGCAGTCTGTGATGTGTTACTGGTTATATGTTTGTATTCACTGCATTTGTATATTCTCTCTGTATTCTCTCTGGTCAGCTCTGCAGGCTGACTGAAATTCTTTTGAGATGATGGATCCTGAGAGGAATAAAGAAAACTCAGGAGACTGACACAAAAGACACAGAGAAAAAGGAAAAATGAGAAGCGAGACGTGAAAGAAGAGAGTCTCCTTCAGGATTTACATCTGATTTCCGGTGCCAAAGGCGAATATGCAAACACACACAAACACACAGTAATTAATTTCATGTGAAGCACTTGTTGATAAACTACCACTACAGTCGACTTCATAATTCCCTCAGTAATTAATTTACCCATGTGAAGAATTCATAATGAGTTCTGATAGTCTAAATACAAGTCCCTCAGACAAGCTCACATGCTGTTGCTTTGATAAAGCAAAGAGCCAAAACAATTCTTAGTAGGGTAGGTCATAGAACAAACATCATTTGTGAAATAGCGAGTGGTTTATGAAGTGTTTACAAAGCAGCTAGAGCGTCAGGAGCCATAATGACGTGCTTGAGTTTGACACTGATACAAATAAAGCCAGCACTGAAGACTCTTCATTCTGCTGGAGAACTGCAGCAGCTGCTTCACAAAGAAGCCCAGCTGAATGTTTGTTCTTCATAAAGTCCTCATAAGAGATATCACATGCTCAATATATAATGAGCTGCAGTACTGAAATGGATGATGTCTCCTCCAAAATTACAGTTGCTCTGTATTATTTATATTAATCCATACAGCGAAATATACATTTCATAATACACACATTTTCTGGCCAAAATAGATTTGAAATACTATGGCCCGGTTTCACAAACAAGGCTTAGCTTAAGCCAGGACTAGGCATTAGTTAAATTAAGATATTTAAGCAACTTATTAGAAAATATTACACGTGTGCATCTTAACACAGAACAATGACACTGACATGTTTTAAGATATGTAAGAGCAAGATATTTTCATCTGAGACAGCTCAAACATGCAATTTAGTCTGGGAGTAGCTTAAGCCTTGTCTGTGAAAATGGGGTATATGTTTTAAATTATGTTAAATGAAATACATGTTGAAATTTCAAACCTGTATTTAGTTTCAACTTTCCTATACCAAAATTTATTCCAGTGGCAAGACTATACATTTCCTAGGATCCAGTTAATCTGCTGTACATGTTGTTGGAATCACCTTGAGATCCAAACTAGACTAGAATTTTTTTAGATAAAAGTTTTTCAGATGTGTTATGTGTTTCCAGGTTAAAGGCGAGAAATAGTTTCTTCAAATGTGGTGTGAATGTATTTTCGAAAATACTGCATATGGATATACTGTATACTGTATATATTTTCAAAAAAACATGTAAAAATACATTGGTAGAAAATGTATTTATATAAAAATAAACCAAACACTGGCTATATTTTGTATATTATAATAAACTATTATGCTATAAAATACTTTTTATGTTTATAACAAAAATTAGCTTAAAGTGTATGTGTATATCTGTGTTGTATGTTTCTAGAGTTTCTGCCTCTTAGATATTTTGCTATATTCTGCTTTGTCATACATCAAGTTGTCCAGATACTTTTTGGGCAGAAGACATAACTCGGGGGAGAAGAACCGCTGAGTAAATTATCTTATTTTTATTTTTGTAGGGTCACAAAACTGTGATGTCACATGAACTGTTTGACCGATGTATTTATTACGTTTCTGGACCTGGATTTCAGTTGTATTGATGGTGCCTTCCGGTATTGTCTCTGTCTCATCTCCTCTAAGTTTGTATGCTGTTGTTTGACCTGGATTGCCTGACTTTGATTTTGGATAATAAACCCAGCTTGCAAATGGATCCGAACGACTCTTATGATTCATTTCATAAAACTTTGCCGACTGAGGATCCAGCAGCTATATATCAACTGGCTCATGAGATGTCACGGCAGGGTTCCGTGTTAGCAACACATCAACTCCATCTGGATGAACTGAGTCGCGCCAAAAGGAAATGCTCCAAGGCTTACAGGCTCCTAATGTCTCCATTGCTGCACTCACTCAACCGCCAGCAGCAGCAGCCATTGTCGAGCCTACTCCTCCAGCACCTCTTGCGCCACCTACTGTCAGTCATGCTCCCAGAGTATTTAGTTCGAGGTCTTCGACAATGCAGCTAGAGGGCGTGCTCCAAGTGATGAACTTCTGTCTTTAAAACAAGGCACAGGCACGGCAGCGGATTACACTTTAAAGTTCCGCACTCTTGCAGCGCAAACCGAATGGCCACCAGAACCACTAAAAGCCATGTTTCGTCGGGGTCTCTCACACGAACTTCAGTCCGAGCTGGCCTACAAAGATGAGGGTAAGACGCTTGAACAATTTATGGAGTTGAGCATCCAGATTGATAATCTCATCCGATCTCGTTGGGGACGCCCATTTCCATTTCCACGACCCGGATTGCCACCGGCCACCTCCAGCGAACCTGAGCCCATGCAAGTTGGCTTCACCCATCTCACCCAAGAGGAGCGAGACCGGAGGATTAGAAGTCACCTCTGTCTTTACTGTGAATGGCCGGGTTACTGTGCGTCCACCTCGCCAGGCTCCCTCACAGGTGAGTTCTAGTCACTTGGCTCATTCTTTAACAGTTCCCATAACCTTAATAGTCCAGGGGGAAAAGTATGCTTTCATTTCAAACTACTGCTTTCATTGATTCAGGGGCAGAGGGGAATTTTATAGATGAGTCTTATGCTAAGCGTTTTCACTTTCCTCTTGTTCCATGTGGACCCCGTGTGGCTGTGGCAGCCCTAGACGGCCGACCTCTGGGTAAGGGGACTGTAACATCCACGACCAAGGATATCAGGTTTCTCACAGGCCCTATGCACCAAGAGACCATCCGCCTATTCACCCTGCAGTCCCCAGACCATCCCATCATCCTCGGTCTCCCTTGGCTCGAATTTCACAACCCTTCTATCTCCTGGTCTAAACACCAGATCACCCGCTGGTCATCTCATTGTCATCATCATTGTCTTCAGCCTGTTAAACTGACTTCACCCAGCCAGCCCACACACAGTGAAAATAACACTCCAGGGGGACACTTGCCAGTTCAATACCTGGACCTTAAAGAAGTCGTTAGTCCTCATCAGAAGACTGACTGTGCCATTGAACTCCTTCCCGGAGCGACTCCACCCAAGGGCCACATCTTCCCTTTGTCTCAGCCCGAAACTGAATGCATGAAGGAATATATCCAAGAGGAACTTGCTAAGGGGTTCATTCGTCCCTCTACATGACCAGCCTTAGCGGGATTCTTTTTCGTAAAAAAGAAAGATGGCAGTCTCCGTCATTGTATTGACTACCGTGCTCTGAATGACGTCACTGTTAAGTACCGATATCCATTACCACTAGTGCCCTCCGCTCTGGAACTGCTACACCAGGCCAAGTACTTCACAAAACTGGACCTACAGAGTGCGTACAATCTGATTCGGATTAAGGAAAGAGACGAGTGGAAAAGAGGAGACAAGGTTTTTTGACAACTACTGGGCACTATGAAACAGGCCTATCTAACAGTCCCTCTGTTTTCCAGTCACTCGTGAATGACATCTTCAGGGAGGAGCTGCACCACTATGTGATAGTCTACATAGATGACATCTTAATCTTCTCAGACAACCTTGACACTCATATCCACCATGTCCGCACAGTTCTCAAGCGTCTCATTCATAACCAACTTTACGCCAAGTTTCAGAAGTGCGAATTCCATCAAACCCGCATCTCCTTCCTTGGCTATGTCATCAGTTCCGAAGGAGTAGCAATGGATGAAAACAAAGTAACATCTGTTTTGAATTGGCCTAAACCACACACCATCAAAGTGCTTCAACGCTTCTTGGGATTCGCAAACTTTTACCGACGATTCATCCGAAATTTCAGCCTAATTGCGTCACTTCTCACATCCCTAACCAAAAAAGGACCCAAAGTGCTTCAATGGACTCCCCAGAGTGAACAAGCTTTCTAAAATCTCAAATCACGTTTTACCTCGGCCCCCATACTCCGCCACCCAGACCCCGAGCAGGAATTCATCGTTGAGGTTGATGCTTCCAACAACGGAGTAGGAGCCGTATTATCTCAGCACCCCGGTACTCCACCCAAGCTCTATCCTTGTGCCTTCTACTCCAGGAAACTGACTTCTGCGGAGCAAAACGCAGGAGGGGGGTTCTGTCAAAGGACGGTCCTCCGTGGCTCTCTCTGACCGCCATCAGCGGGAACCTTCCCCAGACTATTAATGTTCCTACCCGGACCGCTTTTCCCCACGTACCTCGGAAACTTCCGCCCCAGGTGTCATGCATTATCACCCCTTTATAAGGGCGCGAATGAACTGAACTCACCGCAAAGTTTTGTTTGCCACGGCTACAACTCTAAGCGTTATTCCCTTGTGTTTATCTGGACTGCTTTCTGTGTATTACCTGGACTGTTTATTGGATTATTGATTCTTGCCTGTTGCCCTGACCTATTGCCTGGATTTACGTTTTTGATCGATCGCCTGTTGTCCCCGACCCACTGCCTGGTATTGTCTCTGTCTCATCTCCTCTAAGTTTGCATGCTGTTGTTTGACCTGGATTGCCTGACTTTGATTGTGGATAATAAACCCAGCTTGCAAATGGATCCGAACGACTCTTATGATTTATTACACTCTGGGATCATCAAAAACATCAAAAAAATTTAATAATAAATTTGTGTGCCCAAGATAAACTGGTTTGAAATGACCTTAGCGTGAGTAATTAATGACAGAATTTTCATTTTGGGGTGAACTAACACTTTTTTTTTAACACACAAAAATGTATTGTATATCTAAAAAAAAATTACAATGTATAAAATTATATATAAAAATGTTTTAATCAAATACAATTTATCTATAAAAATTATATTTATAAACATGTATTTATATATCTAAAATTTAATTAAAAATAACTAATAACTAAACCTTTAAACTAAACATATATTCAAATAATTTGTTGCTATCTATTATGTGTCTCATAATTTAAAACCCCAGTATGATAAATTACAGTTCCTTTCAGCATCACAATCTCAGACAAAAATCTATTGACTTTTTAGCACGACATTCAGTACCTAAAGATTCAGCAGTTCTCAAATGGGAAGGTTGTTTTATCCCAAAGGTCATGAAAGTAGAATGGGAGATGAACATTTCTCAAATAGACCGTTGTTCTGGCCCAGAACTGCCTTTTCTTTGGTGGAAATATGCAAAAAAAAACACTGGCTCTGGAAAAAATGTGGATGGAACCAGAGTCTCTTCTCCTCAATGCTATTCAGTTAATCTTCTCCACCATTACTCTTGATTAAAACAACCAACACGCTCTAGATTACAGTGTGGTCAGAGCTGTGGGGTGATCGGGGGAACATTACACTGAGAGCCATGACTCTACATCCATCATCGATAACTCTGTTCCTTCACAGTCACTATCAAAGTCAGCCACAAACAGGCCATCTTTTCCAAAAGGTACCTATTCTGATACGTTAATATTTTACATTACAAATGAATAATATATACATTTAAATAAACTATATAAATTCTATATAATTATCTATATAAATACCAAAGTACTGCTGATGCTTTTCTCCTTCTATTACAGATAATGGTAATCAGTTTTGTCCTTTTTCTTTGTAATAAGGCGGACAGCAGCAGGACTACGCAACACTCTCGTAGAGGGGGGTTAACACTTTAACAGCACCTCTGGAATGGCTGAAGATCAATGCGTCATGCCCTGCAGCGGCAACAACTCGACCAGCCGCATGTGATGTGGGCTGCCATTTAATTTCACGCTCGGGATCTGAGTGCTGCCGCTCACACACAAGACAGAGAGAGACAGACACACAGACAGGAGGTGAAAGAGATGAAAAGCGGAGAGGATGGAGTGCTTTTTGTAATAAGGTGAGGAACGAGAATAGAGAAAGGCATAAAAACTGGTACAGTAAGAGGCGAAAAAATTTATACACTTACAGTATGTTTTTAAAATATGTTTAGAAATTTTTACTGGAAAACAAGTACACTGATTAAGAAAATAACTAAATACTGTCAAAAATAAAGTGTAAATTAGGGAGTGAGATTCTCTATAAATTATTAATATCAGAAACCAAAGACCTTGGAAGAGCTAAAATACAGATTGTCCAGTAAACTTATTTTAAACGCTATTACGCTAATCAACCCATTTTTTTCATGAATAATACTGTATATCATATTTTTTGTGACAAAAATCTTAACTGTCAGCAATTAAGTGGGTTCTGTAACATATCAAGCTAAAGAAATACCAAATTTTACTACTTCATACTTTTAAGTAAAACTAAGTACTTTTACTAACTTACTAGTAACTAACTTGCTTTTACTTCACTACTTGCACTCAATCCACAGTGACAATTCTGTGCATCCAAATACAACAATCAACAATCTTGATTCAAAAATACAATATATTACTAAAACAAATATATGGTGTAGAAAAAATTCAAAGCATTCAAAACAGTACCGAGTCACACACTGCCTTCTTATTATCAGACGAACAGCAGACATTGAATTCTTCAGCTGAGTTGATCCTCTTATTGTTTCCGGAAACAGTCTCCAACAGGAAAGAACTCCCAGCAGCGTTCCTGGAACATCTTCCACACGTATGATTCCTGTTGTGTTACAAAGTGCAGCAGTCACAGTTTCATTTTATAATATACACTGTTTCTCAAGGTTCATTTGTCAGTGGTTTCACATTTTAATGTATTGTTAAAGCACACATCTTTCACTCTAAAACTCTTTACAGTAAAGGTTCATGTGAAGCTGTACCTGTCCGGTATGTTCTGTGACATCCTTATTGATGAGATACATCAGAAAAAACCTAAAGGGCAAACAAGTATTTTCAACAAAACAAGTATTCCACTTTACCCCACATCACAGTATTTTCTTGTAATGTGACATGCTTTCTGTTAATCTCAGCCTTAAGGCACGATAAGTATAAAGATAACAATAACAATAACTATATTTGTAACATTAAGAACGTTTTTTAGAACTATATCTTTATCGTGCTTGGTGTGAACGGGCCTTTAGAAGTCACACCTACAGGCTGAACAAACACAAAATGAAAGAGACTTCTGGAATTCTGGAAAAATCTGATTGGTTGGATTTTACAGGATTTCCAGAATCTTAAAAAACCCACCGGGAAACAAAGCTGTCATGATTAGATCTGTGAAAATAATCGCTTATCAGGACCAAAAATGCTGGATTTTCAAATGTATGTGAAGATCTCAGCACCAACTTGTATAACACTCCTCAATTGCACTTCGGCCTGTTATTGTAGGAACAATAACTTTACTTTTATACACCTTTAACATGACACTGAACAAAACTAACTGTGAGCAGTAGCTTTACATGTCAGTCAGATGTCCTCTTGGGTGGATCTTGGCCAGTAAATGCTGTGATGAAGTCCAGACCTTCTGCCATCAGTATGAAGGTCTGGCTACATGAGACTAGCTCTCTGTCCTGGCCAGCTGCTCAGCAGACTAATTTTCCACCAGAACACTGCCTTTAAAATTGTGAATGAACAGAGGCACAGAGTAACTATTCTCTGACCTGTTTTTCACATCTCTTGTACTTACAGATAGTTAGCCAGGTTGTGCTCTTGCAATGTGTGTGACTCGAAACCATGCGGCACCTTGTCAAAATACTCGCTCCCAATGCCACAGATAAAACACTTAGTCTGCAGAAAAAAATCAGACGCCACATTAACCGTTTAATTATACATGATCAATTAACATAAAACCCACAGCTACACCGAAGAGCGGCTGACATAGATTAATAACGTATTTACTCACAGAGAAATAAAATATTCATTTACGAGAGCAGTGTAGCTCTGATTTATAATTAAAGAAATGTTTCGTTTTCCATCAATTAATTTAGTACGTTAATAGGAACAAAACATGACAGACATCATAAATCTGAATGGATTCAGTATGTTAATGTACTAACTCACCTCCATGTCCTCTTTAACCTGCTCCTGCTGGTCTCTCAACTCGCCAAATGCATCAATGATCAGACCTTTCAGATGATGACAACAGGCCAGTCACAAACACAATTAAGTTTTTGCCAAACATTTGAATCATTAGAGTATCATTCCACCCCAGGCACAAGACAGTCCTCTAGCATCATACAGTCCCTTTAGATCTCTTCCCATAAACCCCTCTCAGCATGAGGGAGCGTGATCTTTTTAATGAAGCTCTCCAGTGCTGCTCAGCATGACTCGTGTTAGAGGACAAACTAAATAATTAAAACCGAACACTTCGGCTCATTGTCCTTATTGGAACTTGGTCATATCATTAATTTCAAGTGTTATTTGCAATTATGGTAAACCAACTCTCACGATTACTCTGTCTCTTACCCTGAATGATGGCAAGAAGGATGACGATGACGAAGAAAAAGAAAGTGATGTCGAAGATTATACGGTAGAACTCAAACTCATCACCGGCCGGGTCTTCAATTTCATCTCCAATCCCTCCTCCGGCTCGCACGCCAACATACATGTGAAACATGTAACACTATGCACACATGAACATGAATATTTACCGATTTATTCCACTTTTTGCTTTATTCCTGCACCAAAACAGTCACGTTAGAAAGAAAGAAATACTTACATTCAGCAAGGATACATTAAATTAAGTGACAGCATAGTAATTTATGTTACAAAAGATTTCTATTTTAAATAAATGCTGTTTTGAACATTCAAAGAATCATGAAAAAATGTGCCACGGTTTCCATAAAAAAATATTAACCAGCACAACTGATTTCAAACATTGATAATAATAAGAAATGGTTCTTGAGCACCAAATCAGTATATTAGAATGATTTCTGAAGCATCACAGGACACTGAAGACTCAAGAAACAGCTTCTGAAAATTCAGCTTTGGCATTACAGAAGTAAATTACCTTTTAAAGTGTAATAATATTTTGCAATATTATGGTTTTTACTGTATTTTTGATCAAATAAATGCAGCCTAGGGAAGCATTTGATTCCTTCAAAAAAAATTAACTTCAAACCTTTGAACATTAGTTTAAGTTAATGATAAACGAGGGATACTCACTGTGAGCATATCATCACATTTCATATCCACTGTTTCACCGTCTTCATTTTTGTTGTAAAATTTGCGGAAGAAGTTAAAGGCAACCACAGTGTAGAGATACACAACCACAGCCAACAGTCCCACTGTCAAAACCAGCTGAAACAGACAACAGCTTTTCATCTCACATATACAGTGACACAAAAGATTTGGACAGTATCACACTTAATGTATGAATGTTTATGCAAATGGCAACAAAAAAAATAAGAAGCCAATATGCACTGATCTTAAAGAAAAATGTCACATGAATGTCAAAGAATATTAACCAAAAATATATACTACTGTTCAAACATTTACCGTCAATAAGGTTTTGAGAATAAAAATGCAATTTGACCAGTATATATGTTTTATTTATTACAATAACATTATAATATAATGACAGTATAATGACATTCCTATTTTTGAAGTGTGACTTCAGGGTCTAAATACTTTTTTGGGCCATTGCATATACACACAAACATACATCAAATGCAGTACCTGTTTGCCATTATGTGTAACAGATGACAGTATGGTGCGCAGTGTTTTGAAGCCCATGGCGATGTCTAGCAGGTGGGCAGCGAAGAAGAAATTGTTATAATGACCCAGTAATGACACAAACATATACCAGGCCAGGTAAAGGAAGGACTGAGAAAAAGAAAAGCACAGTTTCATTTCAGATTTAACCAGTTCCTTCAGGTATAACACGTTGAGTGTTCAAAGAGTCAGGGATCTTACGTTGTCGGTGAAAACCACTCCCAGCTTCCATATCTGGTATTTCAGATCAATGGTGTTTAATCTGAAGCTGTGAAAACATGAAAATCATTTATATGATTTATTTTAAGCCTATCGTATTGAACACTGCTGCCATCATCTGGCACACACTGAAATCATTTTTTTAATGTCAGTCTCTGCCGATGAATTGACTGGGCTGTTTTGTTGAACAGAAGCTGGATTGGATGGTGAAATAAATATGGTAAACAGGAAAGATGGGGTCACAGGGTTGTAACTCACAGGGCAACCTTTTGTACGGGTCTCTTGCTCTCCTGAGTCTCTGAACTGAAGTCCAGAGCAGCTTTATCCAAACCCAGCAACTCACTGATGCGTGCCGATCCATAGAGCTCTCCATATTTTGCCATCACCTGCAGCATAGAAAGCCATCCCAGAATGAATCAAACGCAGAAGAACAAAAACCACACAGATTACTGCACCACATTCAGGCATTAAAGCATTAGTTGGGCTGAACCCAAGTATTAAATTCAGCACGTAATTCATCCCACACTTCATGTTACAGATAAGAACGATATCTCAGAGCATGTGCCTTTATTTTGTTTAATACATTATAGGTTGGCTGTTACTTATAGAAACTGGATTTATGATTTCCACCAGGCGGATGACAAATAGAGAGCATCCCATAGACTGACACTGAAAGAGGGACCTGAGACTGAATGTCATAGACACTTGTGAGAGAGCCTGTAAATAACCACCAGCAACCAATCAGAACAACCTAGCAACTGCATAGCAACACTCTGGCAATCTGGCAATCACCCACAACACCCTCACCGTCAAAGCAGTGGCCTGATATGCCACTTTTTATGTAGAAGTCTGCTAAAATACAGTATAAAACAAATAAAAAAATTAAATGCTAAAAATAAAAGGTTATTATCATATTAGGAGACAGCATATTATTAAAATTATAATAATCCATGAAAAAAAAAAAATTAACTATACACTATGAATACTGCAAGAGTCGCAATTTTTGAGTTGTGAGATACTGTCGTACTATTACTGTATGTTCATCAACAGTTTTAATACAACATTATCTGAGGAAATAGTTTATTTGTTTATCTTACCTTCCTTTTTACAAATTTATCCCAATAATTACTCGGGTAGGATCTAAAAAAAAAAAACAGCAAAGAAAACAGAAAACAGTACTGAATTATTAGTGGCCGTTAAGTAAACACTTTTCTTGCAGAAATTCATATAAAGGATTGCCTTTTATTTAATGCTTATGTGAGCCTTTATGAGACAGTGACACAGATCTTACAGTGTATTGATGACCATCCTGTCCCACTGGCCTTTAATGTCATCTTCAGAAGGCTGCTCTGTGATATAGAGTCCATCGAACTCAAGTTTACGAGCCAGCTCTTTTTCTCGCTTAAAAATTACTAAAGGAACCTGTCAAGAATCAGAAGATGATTAAGTTAGTGGGATGAGAGCATTTTAATAGGATTTTTAAACCTGTAAATTAATGATTAGAATTTTGAATCCTGAAAACTAATGAATAATGACCTATGAGCTAAAATTTATAAAACATTTCTGATTTCGCTCTGATTTCTAGCTCACTTAGTTATGACACTCAAATGACTCTTTGTACAGATGGTCAGATGTTCCAGAGGATAATTCTTCTTGTTTTTTGTATAATATCAAATCATGCTGAAAAACATGAAGTTTTTTTTATACTGGTTTCAGACACACTGCATGTCTAAAGGGTAAATTAACATAAGCCAAAAAGGTGAAGCATTATTTAGTCTATCAAATGAATGTTTTTAATTTCACCATGTGTGGGTATTTGCACAAAACTGAAGAGTCTGTTGTACTGTGTGAAATGCGTGTTTGTGAGGTGTGTATAACCTTTAGGCAGTAGTAGCCGATGATACAGCAGAGTGAGATGAGTGTGTGCAGGACAGCCAGACTGTGAAGAATAATTTTCATGTAGCCACTGTTCTCTTCTAGTTCAAAATAAACTTCCTGTGAACCCTTGGTGCTGTCGTCACAGAGAGAGATCGCCACATCCTCATCATCATCAATGGTTGATGAAACCTAAATAAAAAAAAAATGATATGGATGTCAAATCTGGGTTTGTGTAGTTTACTGTGTTATCTGTTTTAAACTGGTCTAGACAAGACAGAACTGCTCAGTTATTTCAGATGGTTTCTCAATCCAAGTGGATTAAAAACATCAAAACAGACCAGCCTGACCAACAATAATAAAGCTGATGTTTTAGCAGAGAAATCAATACTCACCTTGAAGAACAGAAGAATAAAATTGATGGCAAAAGTGAGGAACAGAGCCAACAATCTCATGTTGTAGAAATTTCTTGCAAAACAGTTCTGCAGAGAAAAGACATGCTTGTAGGTCATATGGGTCCATCTGTTAGTCGCTTGTATTGTGCAGCTGGAATACAACAGAGACAAAGAGAGAAACATACCAGCAGTTTGGTGGTATGAGAGCAGATCATTTTCCAAAAAGGTGATTCCTGGACTTCTGTTTCATCTGGTTTTAAACAGCTTAGTTTTCGATGTCTTCGTTTAGGCTTCTTTTCCCTTTTATCCTCATCACTGCAAAATTGAAAGTCAATGTTAGGCATCACAGCACATAAACCTTCAGAAATTATTCAAATATGCTTATCTTGTGCTTAAGAAACATTTTCTTAAACATTTCAGTGTTCTGTATTTTCAGTGTTCAAAATGGTTGTGCTGCTTAATATTTTTGTGGAAACTATACTTTAGAGCAGCATTTATTCTAAATAACATTGAGAATGTCTTTGTTGTCATTCAATCAATTTAATGAATCCATGCTGAATAAAGCATTTACTTTAATAAAAATTAATAATTTAATAAATACTTAGTCTGACCCATACTTTTGAACAGAGATATTGTCTTAGACTGATTCAAACCAGCTCATGAGATCAAGAATCAGACTTCACTTCTCATGTAAAAAAAAAAAAACTAGAATTGTTTTAATGTGATGTATTTGATCATTTTCTGTGGGAGCAACAGCATTTCCCAGCTTTTTAATAATATTTTATTTTCACACCCTTCTAATTGTGCAGGGCCTGAATGTCCTTTGTACTCAAGGGTACAATCGAGAAAGTTCAAAGATCCCTTCGTATGTTCCCTGAGCTTCCCGTGGGGTGGAGTAATGATATACTTGAAAGCTAAAAATCAGCGGTATGCCTTCCGCGCTGTGCACATGAGCTGTAGTGGGCGCGCACATCTCACATGGATTTTGAATGACAAAGCGAAAGTAGCTCGTGGGCGTGGTCACACGTGGGCATGACGGCCGACCTCAGAGGGTTAAAACAGCAGTATTTTCTGTTTTCAGAGTTTTATCTCTCCCCAGTCTGAAATACTTACAAAGCTTTCTTAGTCTCTGAATCCTCCTCTTGCACCTCATGAAAATATTCCTCACAGATTTCCACCTGTTTGTAACAATGAAGACATACAGTAGATAGAAACTAAGGTAACAAAAATGTTGACTGTTTGGACACAACTGATCAAAGTGGACACAAATTAGCTTTTTGAACACGTATATCCACATAAATGTAAATTTATTTTGACAAAAATGTTCAAAGTGAACGCAAATGTGCAAAGATGTCCTCTTATTTGACACAAATGTCCATTAATTTGTTATAAGCTTCATAAACTTCTTTCACGAATTCGCACTTCTTCATTACATTAAATAAGCAAATTCGGTGTGCTGTCCGGGCAGCGAGCCGGGAGCTCGGCGGACCCTGAGCCCTGCTGAATAATAGCCCTAGCGAGGGCAGAGCTCGGAGCGAGGCTCGGTTCCGTTGCCCCCCCCCATGAAGGTGCGAAGGAAAAGGCGGAGAAGGGGAGGAAGGTGGAATCATGCGTAACTAGATACCGAGAAGAGTGAGACGATGGTATTTATGAAGAGACGGATAAATGAAATTAGGGATAATTAATAGCTAGTGGGCGATAATACTAATGAGCGTCAATGGGTACCGGCTGTGATGACACTCA
>JAUMHI010000061.1:6573548-6592371 GCA_032359435.1 Enteromius unitaeniatus
TAGGGATAATTAATAGCTAGTGGGCGATAATACTAATGAGCGTCAATGGGTACCGGCTGTGATGACACTCAGCATGCTCTTCCCGAAACTATGTTAAAACATCCGTTATAGAATAACATTCAAACGTAAAAAGTTTTATATTTTAGTAAGCTGATAATGGTATACTCAAGACTATTGACCTGATATTTGGATGCGTTTAGAAATTCATCCAGACTGCCATGTTGGTCTCTGCTCGACAGTGTGTACTTTCCTCCTTCCTTCTTCAAACGCAAGCCGAAAATATCTGTGAGGAGCTGGGGGTCCCTGGACACCGCAGACAGATCCATACTCATTCCTCTAAGATCACCGCGAGGAGAAAAGGCACGTGCATGACACATATTATTATCTCTGACCGTCCCTTCTCTGAAAGCTATGGTCTCAACCATGGTAGGATCATGAAGGTCACAGAAAAGGTCAGCCAGTTTCATTTCTTTAGCCACATCAATAATCCATCCACTCAAGAAGATGTGGTAGAGCAGATAAAGGAAGAACCAAACCAGACCTAAAAAGGCACGAGTGATAAACATCATAACATTGCGGAAAAAAGAGAAGATCACTGAGATGATACTCCTGATGGTTACAGTCTTTAAGTGTTTTTCGATGTTTCTTATGGAAAAACATCTGAAGTCTTTGGCCATCCTGTTGCCTTCAGCAAGGTTTTCATTCTTCTCCACCTTGTCTTTCTCCTTTTTGTCATCCTTTGCTTTCAGTTCTTCTCCACCCTCAGAACCAGAAATCTGTGCAGCAAGCTGCATCTCAAAGATGGTGTCTTCACAGAAGTTGACAAATAGCTCCATCTTTTCCTTCTCTCCTCCTTTATTCACAACATCAAAGATGAACTGCCGTTTGCTCTCCTTTACCTGAATCATTCAGAACACACATTCATATAAGACACACATTAGTAGACCGCAAAAGCACACAAAGAAATGATTGCTTAATACCTGTGGTTTCTCCCACTGTGTCCGGCTGGATTCGCTGATCTCAAAGTAGACCCTTTCGATCCGTTTTCCGCTGCCCATGATTTCGATCCTTCCCAGGAGAGGATGGAAATACTTAAGCACGCTGTCTGCCAGCTCTAGGAAATTCTGCAAGCGGCTATCATTTGGCATGTGTTCAGACAGATTGGTTAGAAGAACAGCCACGTTAAAGCCAATATCTTTGGCCGGTTCATGAAATCGTGTCACAAAGTCTGGGTAATCCAGAAGCTCGCTTTCTCCTGTCTCTGCACAGGATAACAGGAACTGCATCTCTGATTGAGAGTAGTGCTTGAAGCCTTCCATGGCTCGGTGAAAGTCCTTCTTGGTAATGAGTCCTCTGCCTTCTGGGTCATATTCACGAAAGGCTTCAGACGATGTGAGGTCTTTGAGTTTAAGGAACATATCAAAGAACTTAAGGATCATTTCCACATTGCTGGATGATTCTACCAGCATATCTACCATCTGTTTGCCAATGGTCCCATTCACTACATTTCCTAGAAACAAACAAATAGTTATGTATGTCTTCAGTGGGGTCGAACTTGTTTCATAATTGATAAACTTTACACAGTTATTGAACTGACTGGAGCTGAATAATAACGCTATTATGTATTATTGCACAATTTTGGATTTGCATCATTGTTAAAGCTATTATTTTGTTATTTTCCTGTTTAATATTGTGAAGTTGCTTTGATACAAAGCACTTAGACTTGTTCCCACTACAGCTTTTTGGAACTTAAGAATTTGGTTGATGCAGCGGTAGGTTTTCAGTCATATGGATGTCAATACGGGTTCACATTTGATATAAAAATAAGCACAATTCTGTTTAGGTATCCAAAAAATGTAAATCAGACTCGATATACTGACATTAGTGTATTAGTATTGATTGGAATATCAACAAAGCCACATTTCTAGGAAGTGCATGGAGAAGCATTAAAATTAAGAATACGTTCAATTATTCTCCTACCTTCAAGCATGGAAAGCAGCATTACCACCATGTCTTTTTGTAAGTCCATCAAAGCCTTCAGAAGCTCTATTTGGCTAGAATCCTGCAGATGCAAAACACCATTCTTTACTTTCTTTTATTCCCTTGAGTTTCCTAAATTTTCCTTTTGGCAATGAATAAATTAGCACATAAGATTTAAAGTAATTTGTCTATAGACTAACCTGAGAAAGCTTCATTTGCATATGGGCAAACACATGGAGGAAGCCAACAACAGCATCCCACAGACGACTGTGGGCCAAACTCTGCTGGTTTCCTGTGCACGGACCCTAAATTAGGTAATTAGAAAATGTAATCGATGTTAGTTGAAAGAGATTAATTAAATAATGAGTTGCTTCACAACATAAAAACCCCCCAAAAAATGTGACCATAGCAGGTGTGCCATTAGGCCTCTGAGATGCAGTTATTTAAAAATAAAATGTTAAAAAGGTGAAAATAAAATAGAACTTTAGGACATACAGTTATCAAATATTACCCAGTATCTCTACAACTTGACAAATCTGATTTTTCACTTGCTTATGTGCATTTACCTGAATGTATTCAGTAAGTGTGTTGAACACCTGCTTGGCCACGCTGATGGCTTTAGAGAAGTTGTGCTGACCACGCTCATCAATCACATTCTTCCCTGAATAATACCAGTAGAAATCGCTGATGGACTCCTGTAGATATGAGGCCATCCATCATTCTCAGTATCAGACAAACAAAATAGAGGTGGCCTGTCAGCAGTGAATGGTTTATGGAAATATTATTTGGCAACAAGCTTTGTCTCACTGTTTTGAGCCATTCTCCATTCGGTGCTGAAACTCTCAAACCACTTACAGCAGCAAACATGCATTTTTCATTCTTTTTCATGTATATTACAGACAGACAAAATGAAAACTGTAAGAAACTAGTGTTTGGGGTTGAGTCAGTGGGCTTACCTGGACCCTGAGCAGATAGTCCACAGTGGAGATGATGATGTTGACCGTTGTGTTGTTTCCAGTTTGAGTCCTAAGGTAGTTCTGGAAGTCTGTGGGGGAAAGTTTTTAATGAAAAAAGACCAGGATATACAGTATTGATGCTGCTTACATTCCTTACATTCAGAATGTACAAGCTGCTTTTTGAAACCAAATAACAAACATGTTTTGGTTGCTAGCCTACAGCTGCAGTGCACCAGTGGGCTTCCAATACTGCCAATGGTGGTTTTTGCTTATTAATGATATTTTAAACATGTCAAGTTCAGATTACAATAAAATCCACTTCTAATCAAAAGTTATTCAATTTATACTTGATTTATACTAAATTTTAAAGATTTAAAGGCTCTTAAACACTTGAAAATACAGTAAAACAGTAATATTGTAAAATATCATTACAATTAAAAATATATATTTTAAAAATATAATATTACTGAATATAACAGAATTTTCAGCAGCTGTTACTCTAGTCTTTAGGCTTCACATGATCATTCAGAAATCATTCTAATATAATGATTTGACACTCAAGAAACATTATCAATGTTTAACACAGCTGTACTGCTTACTATTTTTGTGAACATTTGAAATATACATTTTGGAACATCATTACTTTTAAAACCATCACTTTTGATCCAGCATCCACGCTGAATACATTATATCTCTTAACAAAATTGCTTGAGTCAACTGCTGCAATGTTGGACCATGGTTTTGTAGGAGTACAATGTGTGTACACTCTTCAGGGAAATCAGTCTAAAAAATGGCTTACCTTCCAGTTAAGTCGTATATTAGAAGGTATTTTATCAAAGCATGTTTCACATCACCTGTTGACTTTGACAGCTGTAGCACAATCTTGCACTATTAAATCTAAACTAAAAACATTATGTTTGTTCTAACCAGAATTATGGCCTTCACAAAGAAGCTGGAGGAATCTGAAAAGATCACAGGTCAGCTGTTCATCTGCCATTACTCTATCGCCTGAGAAAGAGAGAGAGAAGGAGAAAGCAAAATGCAGTATAGGCAAATCAATGGCAATAAAAAGAAAATATCTGCCTCTTCTGATAGACACATTCGTTTTTCAAAGCACTTTGTTATGGATGTCGGTGATGCACCTGAATTTTCCTCAGCACCCACTCCTAAACTCTCTGCTTTGATCTGCCTCTCAAATGCGTTCAAATCCAGCACGCTGTGACACACAGAATTACAACAGCAACATCAAAACCACAGTCCTCTTCTTTTTAAAATACAAACTAACACAGAAATTCAACAGACACTTCCAATTACAGCAAAGAAACAGATTGAAAGGGAAAAAAAGTGATGTAAAACGATGTTCTTTTCTTTGAAAACTTTGAAATTGAACACAGAAGGAGGGTGACAGTGATAAATGGATGAACAAAGCATTTCTCCACTTTAAGGTGGTTTGAGCAGCTGTTTTCTGTCAAGGAAATGTCTCACAATGCATTAGCAAATAACCTGCAAGACTGCATTAAGCCGACCAGACTGTGAAAGAAGCCCATGTCTCTCTTCTGTCGAAGGTAATCCAGCATTTTCTAGAGAGAATTCAACAACAGAGAGAATGAACATTGCATAAAAGTTGGTTTTGGTGTTAAATGTCAAAACTTTGTGGTTTTGCTTTATCGCCCAAACATAATCCAACCTGACCTTTTCAAACCTACCTGCTGGACAGATGTGTTTCCTCCATTTAGGATTGCAATGCCCAGCTTTAATGTGGCTGCTACCATAGGCCCCATATCACCTGGTTCAAATATCACATCCAACATAACAGCATAACATTTGAGCACTTACAATAATAAAAGTCATAGCCAGCTGACTCAAGATCTCAGGATAAAGATATGAATAGTGACCTATGTCTTACAACAGGGTTTTGCAATCTTTTTGATGCCAACAAACCCAAATATGATGATCCCCTATGAGGGACCATTTTTTGTGAATTTTATGAAAAAAAAATTTTTTTTTAAGTGTACTAAGGAAGGTTGAATTAAATTAATTAGAATGACAGTAAAAACATTTTGAATGTTACAAAATAAATGCTATTTTATGCTTACAAAATGCTTACAGTTTTTTTTCCAAAATATTAAGCAGAACTATTTTTAAAAAAACTTTAAATAATGAAAATAAATGTAAAAGAAAATTCAGCTTTGCCAAATATATTCTAAAATATTTTCTTTTATTGAATAAATGCAGCCTTGCTGAGAATAAAACTTCTTTTATAAACATGATAAAATCTCTGTGTGTGTGTGTATATATATATATTATAAAAATGTATGAACATTTATATTTCTATATAAATATTAAAAATTACTTTGTTAAAATGTAAAATAAATAAATTAGTCATTTCATGATTTTTGGTTTTAGAAACCAGAATGAAACAGTAATACCAGTTTCGACAGATAAAGGAATTACTGTTAAAAAAATGTAATTAATATCCTAATGTTACCTGGGACATAAAAAAAAAAATAATAATAACAAAAAAAATCTTGCTTTTTCAAAACCCCCCTGTTTTGACTGATACCTCTGCTGGCGCTGAGGTTCTGTAAGACCATCTCAGCAGCTCCGCGTTCATGAAGTCGGGCCTGCTGATACAGCAGCCTCTGCTTTTCCATCTCTTTTTCCTAGGAAAATTAATTAGTTACTCAATCAATTCGCTAAGAAATAAAACATACCAACTGTTTCTCAAGTCTATTATTCCTGAAGTCAATCATTGATTACTTGATTAATTAACCCAAATGCAGTACATAACTCTGTCAGCATTCTTTTCTCCTACAGTTAAATCAATAACAACTCAGATTCCCTTCATTTCCATTGCTCACCTCAAAAGACTTCAGGACATCTTCATCCTGGTCTTCCTCACTTTGGCAACTCTGCAATGCAGAATTACAGTTTCGCTTGAACGCTGCATGTGTTTGGTGGCAAAAAGGAAAAATTTTCCCCAGAATGTCCTAGCATTACCTTGGCCATGATGTCAGCATAGCACACGTACAGGTCATCCTCCTCAAGTTTACTGTAGATAAAAGTGACAAGAGTAAGAGATTTTACATATCACATATAACAACGCAATTGAACATAAATATATTTTTAGTAAACGTATTGACAGTTTCAACAAATATTTTTGTGCTATACTTTTCTGGATTGCTAGCTTAACAACATGTTAATTCAACAGCAATCAAAAGTGCTAGTTAAATATCTTGTGGGTCTTATATGAAACAAGTTGGTTAGGTTGCTTCCATTGTAGACATCTTCCTAGGTTTTCAAACAGAGTTGAAATATTTGCTAAAATTATGTTTAAAATGGTCAGCCTTGATCTACACGCAAACAAACAAATGCATGAATCAATCACACTCAAACACACACATACACACCTCCTCTCAGTCAAAGCACTTTGACTGAAGAGATTGATAAGCTGACAGAGTGGATCGATGTTGTTTCTCTGCTCCGTTGCTTGCTTCAGGATCTCTACATGAGCTGCACTCTGATGGGTATAAAAGTAATCGTATTACTATAAATCAAAAAAGTTCATATGTAGCACTTGGGTTCTAATATATGGAATTTTCTATGTATTCTCACAATTTTTTTATTCACATTACTAGAAGAGACTGTCCCATTTTGTTCTACAACATAAGTTATACAACCCGATCTAATAAAAAATATTTTTTTACCAATACTGTTTTCAAATGCCTTACTGCATGTTTCTCTGCAGTTTCAAAGAGAAACGTCTACTGTGTGGCCCTAAAATACAGGTTCAATAAATGAAATTACGTGGATATAGGTAGGTATTGCTGTGTTTTTAGAAAGTTAAATATGTCGATAAACGTTAATGCTCTACCATGTTTGAAATATGCTCAAATCCAAAGAAATTATAGTAACGCTCCGTTTTGGGATCAGTAAGATTAATTTGTTGTCGTTTTTTTAGAAGTCTCTTTAGCTCACCAGTGCTGCACTGATTTGATCAAACATACAGTAATTTTGTGAAACATTATAAGAAAAATATTAAATATTATATTTAACTGTTTTCTGTTTTAATATATTTTCAGATGTAATATTTTTGGCTAAGCTGAATTTTCAGCACCCATTACATTTTAGTCTTCAATGTAACATGATCCCTCAAATTATTCTAACATGTTTTGGGGCTCAAGAAACATGTCTTTTCATCAATGTTAAAAACAATTGTGTTACTTAATATTTGTGGTAAAACAAATAAAGTGAAAACTGTTATTCATCAAAACCCATTACAAAAATTCCCAAGGGAACCTGTGGTGAATTAGCCATCCTGGTTGGGCTACACATACGTCATGATTAAACAACTCGACTGGGGAACACAGCCAATCAGAAACACACTCACAGCCAAATCCTCAATTAGTCTGTCCTCAGGTGAGTCATGCTCTGCCTTCAGCCAGCCTTTCTCATAACCCTGCAGGAAAAGGTTCACCGCTCTATGCCTGCAGAAAAAGACAAATCTCATGTTAAAAGCTAGTAATTAATATTGGTTCCAGTCCAATGAAACATATGGAAGACGACATAATGTCCTCTTTATCTGAGTTACCTTGACAACATTGCAATTGACAAGTATTTCTGCCGCCTTCAGCTTTTATAACTGGGGTAATTCATAATGCTATATGAAGAGTAAATCGACTGGGGGAGCAAACCTTGGTAGATTGTACAAAGGAACCATTCTCAAACAAGCAACTACAGCTCGTTTCCTCTGCTTAGACAACATCCTATGCCACACTGCCCTCTTCATCTTCTGAGGTCGCTCCACCTGACAGAAACACAGCTTAATGTAAATCAAATACCATACACACACCAGAACTGTTCAAAAATCTGCACTGGTTCACATTTGAATGTATTTATATACATTTTGGGATTTGTAGTAATTCACTCCCAGTCTAACCTGATCCAGATGAAAAAGAACACGAGCAATGCTTAAGATCCTCTCAACACTGAGGGGATCTACTGAGTTTTCACACAAATCCTGGCAAGAAAAAAAAATTGAGTTGAGGTAACGAGGCTGAAATAGCATTTTCACAGGACTTAGCGGTTCTTTCACAAGTTGTCTTCTGGCTCACCTGTTGTAGGTTGCTGCGAAGGTATGCCCTGACCTCATCTTCTGTGTCCCTCTAGAAGCAGATGATTGTTTCAGGCATCAGGAAAAGGAATTAAAATATTTTCAAGATTTTTTTTAAACATTATTGATCAGTATAAACAGATGTACCTGAGAGAAACGGCTTTTGGCATTAGCAACTAGGCCCTGATAGCCATGGCAACATCCATTCATGGCAACCGAGAGTAGTTTTTTTGGTGCCGCCACAATGAGAGAGGTGTGTGTGGAGTAACAATCACCTTTCCTCTTCACCTTTCTCCTCTCCTGGTTGCACACCCCTCCCTAATGGAAAATCATACAATTTAGATTCATTCAATATTATTGAACAGCATATTTGGGTTGAGTAATGACTTGGGCATATATTAAAGTCCCTGCAGGCCTCTGAGTTTAAAGACCAAAGATTAATTTATTTTCAAAAAATAGTGTAAAAAATTAGGACAAAGACATTTACAGAGTTAATAAAGGGGAAAAACTGAAATGTGTTCAAAACAAGTAATACAGTATTAGTGAAATGAAAAGAGACCTTATAAATCTTGCTTTTGCTACCGTTCACCAGGAATGTCATGTTGTTGATTTCATTCTGAACAACAAAGTTCTGCTCTTCCCATTTGAAATTCTGAACAAAAACAAGTGTTTAAACATGTAATGAATATACATTACATAAAGGGTACAAAATAAATGTTAAAAAAAATTTTAAACCCAAAAAACTACATTTACAATAAAAATAATAAGTAATTTTTTTTAAGATAGCTGATACAAAGGTTGCATACACAATTTGTATGTTTACTGCATTATAAAAAATTATAAAAAAGATATTACTTTCTTTTAAAGTAATGTAAATATTCTGAAATTAATATATTTTATATTTTGGAGTCCTGCACACAGAAAGAAAAAAAGACCATAAATATAATCAAACTATTTATTAATTCATGGCCGACTTCTATACATTTTGTTTTTAATCACAGCTGTGTTGTACTACTCTGTTTAACTTGTTTCAATTTAGTTAATCTGTGGCTGCAGTTATACAAAACAAGGGAACAAATGAGTACAATGTGGCCACGACTACAATAAATCAAGGGAATTACTTATTAAAACTTGACTATGATTTAATAAATCGTAAGAACAAATTCCTAATCCGTGACCACAATATCTATTTCTTCCTTTCACATGTAATATGTGTAACTTTATAAATTTTAGCTTTAAAATATGCTAATTTCAGGACATTTTCAGAAAAATAAGGTAAACGTTATATATTAAATCATCGTAACTACTGCTCACATGAGATTTAGCCCAAAAAATGAAAACTTCAGCTACGAGGGAGAAAAGCTTCTCAGCATCTGTGTCCACCTCTCCCAGCCAACTCATTCTGATGATATAGAACACAAGTAGATTAACCAATAGACAATTTTAAACTGAAAATAGATTGAATGCTGCACTGTTTCTCACCTGTGGAGGTCTATAAATGGAATAAGTAAAGGGTAAAATGAGTAGATATCTTGGACCAACACAGTAAACTTTTCCTGGATATCTAACTCCTGCTCTGAGACATCGCCACGCCCCTCTGTCTTTAAATGCTCCTCCTCCAAGAGCACTGACTCTGCCTTCTTCCTCAACTTTTCCATCAAAGGCAGGAAGTGGCTCTTCAGGAGGTGTGGTTCTGCTTTGCTGATGAGAGGCTGGCCAAATACTAAAAGAAATGCTCTGCTGTTTATGGCATTCTTTTGTACCTTCCATAAAATCCCCATAATCTAATAATTCACTTCTCTAGAGGGACCAGCTCACCTGCGAGGCGCTTCATCCAAGCACTGTCTGCGCTCCCCAGATGGGATTGGATGATAGAGAGGATGTGGCCCAGTAGGACATTAGCATGCTGGGGTGTGACACAAGAAAAGTGGCCCTCCTGCGATGCTTGGTTATCAGTCTCCCCCCAGCGAGAGACATAACTACACAGCAGAGGAAGCGTCACCTCAGTAACCTTTGTCAAAAGGGCATGACGAGCCGCTGGTCCCGCCTCTGCGAGCTCTTCGACCTCTGAGAAAGCCTCCTGCAAAGTGGGGAGGAGCCTGCAGGTTCTGCCAGCTAGAAAAACCACACCAAAATCCATAAGGAAAAATAGAATGCAGCAACGTGAGTGTGTTCACATTTTGTGTTCTTTTGAACTCTTCTTGCCTTTACCTTCATTCTCTTGATTAGTCAGAGTGTCGGAGAGGGAATGAAGGTCAGTCAGCTCCAAGAAACACACAGGAAAGGCTGCAGATAAAGCAGCCAGACACTCCCCCAAGACTGACCTCTGCCTATCAAAACAAAGATAAAGACTGATCAACAGATGAACTGTAAACCTAGACATGAGTTCATAACTATGGAACGCACAAGTCTCACAAGGGCAAACTGAACAATTAACGATTAATAATAATAAACAATCAGAATTAGATAACAAATTAACACAATTTGCAAAGTACAACACATTTGTTAAAGGGTTAGTTTACCCTAAAATAAATGTCCTCGTCATCATGTCTGTCCAAATCTATATGCTTTTGTCTTTGCGAAGAACACAATAGGTTTTTACTAGATTATTTACACAATTATTTTGAATATAGTGCCCATGTCAAAAAAGGACAAAAAAAATAGCATTAAAGCACCATAAATTGGTCCACACAACTTATTTTTTAAAAACATACAATATTTTTGTGTTAGATGCAGTCTCAAATTTTTTTCTGTTTTCAAGACCGTCACAACTCAGCGCTGTGGTGAAGCGTTAATCGATAGCTCTTTTCAGTGAACACGGAAACTCGGAGGCAAGAATACAATGATGAAGAAATTTTTTTAACATTGCCTTGGGGGGTCAGGCTCTCCAAAGAGCTCTGGCGGAACCACCCACCAGAGTGGAGCAGGCGGCGGAGATGCCCTCCAAGGCAGATCAGATGGTGGAGACACCCTCCGGGACGAAGCAGATGCCCTCCAGGGTTGAGCAGATGGTGGTGAGACCCATCTGGGCTCACCAGACAGTGGCAAGGACCTCCTGGTCCGACCAGACAGTGAAACCGCCTTCCAAGGCGGAGCGGATGATGGAGAAGCACACCAGGGCTCACCAAACAGCGAGGATAACCTCCAGGGCCGAACAGTCAGTAACACTGCCCTCCAAGTTGGAGCGGGCGGTGAAGAGGCCCACCTGGGCTCACCAGACAATGACTGTGGCCTCCTGGGCTGAACAGTCAGTAATAATGCTCTCCTGGGCTGAACAGTCCATGATAATGCCCTCCTGGGCCGAACAGTCCATGATAATGCCCTCCTGGTCCGAACAGTCCATGATAATGCCCTCCTGGGCCGAACAGTCCATGATAATGCCCTCCTGGGCCGAGCAGGCTGTGACTGCGCCCTTGTAGGTTGACCTGACAGTGAGAGCGCCCTCCGAGACCAAACAGACTGAGATAGCTCCCTTTTAGACTGAACCGACTGTGATAGCGCCCTCGGAAACTGAACCGACTGTGATAGCACCCCTCTTGGCTGAACGGACAGCGACTCAGAGGCCTCCAGGGGTTGAGCAGCCATCAATGGGGTCTCTGGAGACTCTACGGCTGATGCCGACATCTCCAGAGGAGGTGCAGCCACTGGCAGTCCAATACGGGATCAGGCGGTTTGGGCCATGGGGCCTCACAGTCTTCACAGGGCTCCAGTGATAATGAACCTGGATCACAGACCGGGTCTGGCGGACCCAGCCACAGAGGATCTGGATCACAGACTGGGTCTGGCAGATCCAGCCACAAAGGATCTGGATCACAGACCGAGTTTGGCGGATACGGCCACAATGAACCCAAATCGCTGACCGGCATTTCAGTACACCAGACAGGCTGTGTACAGCTACTCCTGGCTATGTATCCGGCACTGACAGGGCTAAACACGGCCCCTCTCGCCGTGATGTGCGATTAAAACCTGCTTTTTGTGGTTATGAGACTGCAGGGATAAATGACAGCCCTCCTAGCTGCATAACCGACATTGACCGGACAAAACACGGCTCCCTTGGTTGTAACGGTTTTGACCCTATTGGCGTTCCATATTCCTCACAAGTGTGGAGAGGATGAGAAACAGCGAGGATTTTGCACGGCGTTCCGGGTAACGAGTAAACGAGTAAATGAGCCGGTTGTGCTCGAGCGGTGTGGGCTACAACGATGAAGACATTTTTTTAACATAAAGAAACAAACTGAACAAAGCAAACGATACGAACCACATACACGTCAGGGAAACATTAACAATCAACATTGAACTTGAGACAGAGAGTGATATAAGTATACAGACTAATCAACATTGAACACGGGACACCTGTGAAAGACTCAAACACTTATAACAAGGGCGGGGTTACAAACTATCAGAATACATGAGGGAACGGCATGAAAACAAACACAGAGCACATGGACAGATAAACAAACACAGAACACGCATATGGCGTGACAAAGACTAATAATAAGAAATTATTCTTGAGGACAAAATTCAAATTTTGGTAGGATTCCTAAAAAATCACATGTAATCACAGTAAAGACTGAGTTAACACATTAAAATTAATTATATATAAAATACACAACGTGTCTAAATAGAACATTTTAAAATCGTTTACAGTTAAATTGCTATTTTAAAACTTTAGTTAAAAATTTTAGTTCACAATTTTACTGTTTAATAAAAATAATTTCTGGCTTGGTAATCATAAGAGAATTGTTGAAAAACATTTTGATCAGTAGAGTAAGTAGAGACTTTGGAAGACTTGGAATATAGTGCAAGATTAGTTTAGACTAGTTTAAGGTGCATTTATGATGGGGAATTGACAGGCATGGAATAAGACCAAAAAAAACCTTCCGTTTCAACATTACAAATAAAAGCATGAGAGCAAATACTGACAGGATTTTCATTTTTGTGATAGAGTGTTACCTCTCGATGAATGTACCACTGCAGGTGCCAAGAATGTACAGACAGTTGAGAATCCTGTAGCAACAGGAGTGCACTTCATCCACTGAAAGAAAGAAAAAAATCATATATTTTAAAAAACAAATCTTTTCTTTTAGTGTTTTTGCAAGCACTCTTGCATCTTTGAAGTTCAGAGCACACAAAAAACTGATTCTACTATGATACATCCCAACTGCTTGTGAGATCTATTCATAATAAATTTGAATTGCGGGAGTAAAAGTGGTGACATTTTTTCTAATGAAATGGTAATGAGTTCATACAGAGCAAAAATATACAATATGAATGATTCAACACATGATGCTACTGTTCTACAGAAGTGTTCTTATCACAGAGAAGCCTGCTGCAGTCCTGCAGTGTGGAGCAAACAGTGTTTTCTCTTGCCAGTACACTTGTGAAGATGATTGTTTATAGAAGTAATATAAGGTCACGTTCAAGAGGACAATTCTCTGGTCACAGAGAATGTGAACGAATACCAAATGCCACTGGACGAAATAGTGAATGTCTTCTCACAGTCAGGCCCTTTGGATCTGGTGCAAAACAGTATAAAACATTACTGAATGCACATTTGAGCTGAACCTAAAGAGATTCGTCATTGCCTAGAGGCGAGAAGAGAGGCTGGTTTAAAGTGTTTCGCAATTGTTTACGCCTTAACTGCACATTCCCTAGTAAAAAATACACCCAGACACACATGCCCATAATCAAACATAAGAGAGGTCAAATAAAGGGCTAAATCCAGGGCAGACATGAAATCAAGTGACACTCTAATTGGCAAAACAGAGGTACAGTAATTGGAAAGGGAAGTGATCTGCTCAGTGCAAAACCTTTGTGAATATTTTTCCACTGCCTTGCCACAGCCTCCATTTATTTTGCCTCCATCTGTTCATTCATCATAGGAACCTATTCATTATTTACAAATTAGCTGCTGCTGTTTCTTCCATTTATTCCACCTTCTTCTGTTCTTTCTTACCGATCAGTCCCCCTCTGTGCTGCCTCTGGGCATCATGCAGGAATAGAGCGGTGAGCGTCGGGATCAGGGCGGTGATGGAGTACATTATGATCTCGCTGTGTTCCCTGCTCTGAGCTCGGTTCAGTCCATACTCATCCCAGGTCACATTATCTACCGTTAGCTCAAGATCTTCAGACGCTGCTTCAAAGAATGACCACAGCGACAGTCTGACAGATTCGTTAGTGGTTTTCATTAGCATCCTAGAGACAAACAATTACAGACAAATTACATTTACCCTAGAAAACAGCTCTTACACTCACATGGCTGCATATACATATATATATATACACTGCTATATATAATATTTCATTCATTCAGATCTATTTCACCTTTTTTTGTTAAGTACATAACTCTACATGTGTTCATTCATAGTTTTGATGCCTTCAGTGAGAACCTACCAATGTAAATGGTCATGAAAATAAACACATTGAATGATAAGGTTTGTCCAAATTTTTGGCCTGTACTGTATATATATACACACACATCCAAAATAAAAGTTTATATAATATATGTGTGTATATTGCGTATATATAAACACATGCATTTATATATTTAAGTAAAATTGTATGTCTATATAATAAGTATATTTATATGTAATACAGCACTAATTCACATATACATATGTTTAAATATTCATTTTTCCCTCCTTGACACTAATCTGTAGCGATAAGTCCAATTGGTTGATTTCATTTCCATTTTATCATGACTTTAACGCCTAATAAAGCAGCATTTATGTGCTGCTTTGTGTGCAGTGTTACCAGAAACCTAGTGACAAACAATGAATCTGCAATATGCTAATGATTAATGTTGACTTCAACAGGATGAAACAGCTTGAGATTCATTTTAAAACTCGATGATTCAGAGTCCACTCTTTCTTTTAAAATACACTTTAAACAAGTTGCACTTTCAGATTGAAAACTTTGCAAGATATTTTTACTCACTTACTGTTTTACACACTACTTGAAATTGTCAACATTTTTCAAAAATCCATAATAGGGGCACTTTAAATCTATTATTTCGTATTTAAATATTATACAAATGACTGTTTATTTGATACATTAACTTCAATATTAACAACAATTATTTACTGAGTTCTCAAATGATCCCCCAAAAAGGTTCCCCACAGTCAAGTACCTACAGTTAATGTTACAATTTCTTCTATATCACTACACTAAACATGCAATGTAGCATTAACTACCTTCCATCCAGGGACTGTGCCAGGATTTGTAGACAGCTCACCAAAGCAAGGGCATCATTTCCTAAGAGGAAACATGGCAGTAAAAGGAAACCAGCTCCTGATTTATGTTTTCAAGGGAGGGTGGGTTAATAAAATTAATGAGGTATGTAAGCATTCACCTCAGCACTACAAGACTGGGGTGAGTGAACAATGGCTGTGGATAATGCTGAGAGTGCATGAGATGAATACAAAGTGCTTCTAAATTAAAAGTGTTTCTAGATAAATAATCAAGCAGATTTTTACTGCAAACAAAAAGAGAAAGGAGTATGAAGAAAAAGGCACCAATCCTTACCAAACAGAGAGATTCTGCGTCTGGCTAGAGATCCGAGTTTACAGAATAAACTAGGAAATAACAGGAGAGAGGATGAAGGTAAGAGAAAGAATGAGGGAAATGAAAGGGAAAAAACAAGATAGATGGAAGTGAAAATATATAATGACAGTAGCAAAGGTGAACATGGAGACACAGACATGCGATCAGCCACACACACGTTTCTCCATCTTTGTGTAGTTTTTTACAGAGTGAATTATATTTTAGTATTTACAAATATTTATCACAGGTGAACTTAGTAACAATGTTTATGCTTCGCTATCTAGGAAAAAAAACAACAATGCTTTTTAAGTAGTAAATGAATTCTACTTGAATTTTTGAAATTTATTTGCTGTGTATCCAAAAAGGATTGCAATCTTTAATACAATTTTTAATACAAAATTGCAAAAAATAAAGTGTTCAATAAAGTGATACGCTTCTTGGACACCAAATGGCTTTGGGCGCACAAATATACAAGTTTTACCACCCATGAATTATTCCATAAACTAAAGCTTTCAAATAATGAGTGTAGTATAAGTAGTATTAATCGTTTCATGTGCCGTTATTCCCCTTAAGGGCACTACTCAATGTAAATCCACACAGCTTTTATAAAGTTACAGAGGAGCGCTGACTTATGTAAGAAAAACCCGACTCACACAATCACATGTAAATGTAATAGCAGTCTGTCATCACAAATTACCTTGTGGCCATCTCTTTTTCTTTATTGGTGGACTGGCAGCCATCTCTAAGTGAACATATTGTAGTTGAGAGGAAGTAGGGATAGTGATTTTTGAAGTATTGATCTAATAGTGGCAACACAACCTGGGACAGAAAGTAAAAGAGGCTTCTAAACAACAGAATAAAACAACAGTCACCAGCTGAAGAAATGTTCATTTCAGACTTTTGTAGTTAGGATTTGAAGATTTTAGTGCACATTAATGAGATTGATAGTTGAGGTGATCGGGGAACTGCTGACTGTTGTTATTGATCTTCAAGTAGGAATGAAAGACTTTTAAACAGCAAAGCAGCATATTGTCCCAGAACAGGAATGGATAGCAAAACATGGTGTCAAATCAATTGTTTGATCAGTAATGACAAGACCCCCAGAGATGTCCGTTTGGACAAACAATATAAAGCTGTAATTATCGGCAACTACAAAAATGTACCATGACCACTGTGGTTCAATTATAAAAACATGTAAATGTTTATCCCACAGCTCTGAACAAGCTGAAACGTTCTCTTGGTTACCATTAAAGATACAATAAACAATCCAATACACAAACTACAAATCTGCAGAGGCTTTAAAGGAATCCAAAAATCCATTTAATTTAAATAACCATTTGGAGATCAAATCAGGCAGTTATTTAAATGGGTCTGTCACCCTGGATCAGTTAGCTGCTATGCTGTGATGAATTAGATTTCAGTGTAAAGTTCTGTTCCAAATGTCTGACAGCCTGCAGTAAAGATAACTGACCTTAATAAAGAAATTAATTTGTTGTTCGTGTGGAACTTTCTCAGCCCTGTTATTCTGCCCTCGAGCCTGAGCAACCTCTGCAAAACACAGAACAATATAGATTTACATTTTATTAGCAGATTTCAGTGCATGGTTTTCACATATATCACACAAATGAGATTACATAGTTGACATTTTTTATTCGTTTTTAGTGAAAAAATGCAGATTTAAAGCAGATTTAATATGACAGCTAGTCATTTGATATTTATTATATGGCTTCAAGAGACTCGGACTATTGCGATTTTATTTTTTTTAGCTTGACAGCATCTGCCTACACCCCATTTGATTCTATAAAAAATATGTTCACTTTTTTTGCCTTAGGATTTGGAAAAGCATGAGGATGACGGATAACAGAATCTAAACTGTTATGTAAACTATCCTTTTACCTTTCTGATTAGTGAGGTCTTGAAACTACAGGGCACTTATATAAAAAGACAGATGTGCAAACAAATAATTGGAGAGAAGCGGAGTGGAAGAACAGGGCAATGTGTGTGTGTCGAACCCAGCTCTAGTAACTGCTCCTGGGCTTGCTCAGTGAGACAGAGGGCTTGCTGAAGCAGGCCATAAGTGAAGCGGCTCGCAATCGCTGGGGAATCAGCATCTGCCACCTTTCTGTTCCTGTGCAGTGAAAATCCAGTCAGAGAAAATGAAATGGACACTTCAAAGGCATGATGCTCATTCTAGTGTCCAGTAGCAGGAAAGCATCCTCACCTCCTCACTGAGTACCCATTGATGTGGAAGAACTTGAGAACATCTTGAGCTTTGTCTCTGACTCGACTCTTGTCTTTGAAGCTCAGAGCATCGTAAGGTACAAGCAGAGGGTGACTGCCACCTCCTGGACAAAAACAGAATCGGTATTATTATTGAACAGATTAAATGATTATGGTCAATTCCCATCGTGAATGGAGTCATTTATATATATATATATATATATATATATATATATATATATATAAATGCAATGCGCCGTTATTAAATTCATTCCTGCACTTGCCTTAATAGTGCATGTTACACAGTTCTATTAAATAGCTGATTGTATTATTTATACATTAAATTTCTTTGATATTTTGTAATAAGTAGGATAGTGTACAACACAGGTGTACATGATGATATAATAATAATAATTATTATTATTATATTATAGCACTAGAGAAAACAACTTCAGGGTGCTACTGGTGATTGTTTTGCAACATTTTTCATTTATAATATTGACAATTTTAGTGCAAACAGCAATATCAAAGGTTAAGAATTGCTTACAGCAAATATCTTTCATTGCTAATACTGCTGTGATACACTGCACTGTTCAAGGGTTTCTGGTCTGTATGCTTTTATTGCATTTATTTGATCAAGATACAGTAAAATCAGTAGTTTTATTAATAAATTCATAAATTATCCATTATAAAATAACTATTTTCTATTTTAATGTTTTTAAAAGTAATGCATTCCTGTAATGGCAAATTATTAGGTACTGAGATTATCATGTCATTATTTCAGTCTTTAGAATCACTTGATCCTTCAAAAAGCATTATCGTTTTGCAGGATCAATAAACCTTTCTTATTATTGTCAGTGTTGAAAACAATTGCGGTACGTTTGTTAATTACACTCAACAAAAATATAAACGCAACACCTTTGTTTCTGCTGCGGTTTTTCATGAGATGGACTTAAAGATCTAAAATTCATTCCAGATACACAATATTACCATTTCTCTCAAACATTGTTCA
>JAUMHI010000061.1:6604080-6637458 GCA_032359435.1 Enteromius unitaeniatus
GTTAGAACTTGTGGCTTGTGCAAATACAGCAGGGAAGAGCTTGATTCCAGGTTCCACCTATAAATAAAGAGACATGCCTGAGGTCTAAGTAAATAAGGAAAATGTACATGGAGCGTCTAGAAAGTGCTTTGCTTTTTGGCTATCACTAAAATAGCTCAGCTACATTAAGGCATGCTTGACAGTATTTTTCAAAATATAGGCATCCGTTATTTATGGGACAGCAAGATAATTTAGCCAACAGAAATGCTTAACTTATATTACAAATGGTATGATATGCAAAGGTTAATATTTAAATGGGAATTAACACTGCTAACTGATGTTCACCTGGTAGTATGTTGCAAGTTCTTTGCCATTAGCAGTGAATGTCAGGAGCCCTGTTGCCGTGTTAACCAGGCATCCTATCTCCAGTCCACTGCTGTCACGGCTTTGGGACAAACTACTGCCCTCTGCGGCACACACCATGTAACAGCAGCTACGCTTCACACTAACAAATAATAAAAACACAGTTAATTATTAATTAATATACTCTTCTAGAATCTGAACTTAACTTTTTATTAAGTAAATGTGCTTGTGTTATTTTTAAATATTTTTTTCTCAATTTTATTTAAGAATTATAATAGTTGTAGTTTACAAAAACAATACTCAAATTAAATTAAATACTACATTGGACATAACGTATAATCAAATAATAACAAAAAGACTAAAATATCTACTTTTCTTTGGTTAAAGATACAGCATCTATCTTATGATTCTTACCTCTCATGAACTTTACCCCCTTCATCCCCAAGAGTGACTGTGACAGTGCAAATTCTGTCCAGGTCAAAGGTCACATCCCGATGGTGAAAGTTAGAAGTTACCCACCCAACCCAAACACAAGACGGCTCCTGACTGTAGGGGATTCTCACAGAGTAATAATACTGCAGTGAGAAAAATACAAAAAGAGAGATGCGATTATTTAAAACCCAGTCAAACCAAAACTACTTGTTTCAAAGGTCCTATTCAGTGATCCAGTAACAAATGAATGAATGACTACCGTAGTGCAATGAACAAGGCGGTTGTTTTCATCTTTCTCGATGGCCATCACTTCCTCCAACAGGCGTGCTGATGAGTGGCTGGTGTTTAAATCTGGTTTCTTCTTCAGCAGAAACCTACAGTCATAAGTTGATAAAGGTATGTAATAAAGACAGTTTTAGTCAACAGTTACTAGTTTTAACCCAACTGTGTTTGGTTTTGGTGTGAACAAGAAGGAGTGCACTGAACTCACCGCTGTTTGAGTCTAGATGGCTTTTCCTGGCTGTGGTCTTTGTGATTATTCAGCTCATCTCTGGATCCTGTGTATCTGTGAGCTTTCATCAGTACCTCAAAATCAGAATCTGCTTCTCCCTCCTCTATATCTCTGAGGTGGCACCCCACAATGCCGCTGGGGGGCACAGTGACCTCCCCGCGGCTAGAGAAAACCTGTGCACACTCTATTGGCATGCTCAGACGGTAAAATCCAACATTACTTGTGTCCCTTTCCTGCTGGCCAAAAAACTTCTGTGTTACTTTCAGACATGGAGTGTTGCTAACTGCTCCATCGACACGAATCACCTGGGAGGAAATTTGGACTTTATACAATATTATATATTATAACAGTACATTTGACATTATTGTAATGTTTATTTACAATAATAGAATGTAAGATGCTTGGTTACAAAGATGTAGCGTTGAATAAAATAAAATAAAATAAAAATATGCATTTGGTTTATCTGTAAAATTGTTTTATCTACAAATACCTCACTTCATGGAAATGAACTAACCTGTATGTTAGGATGGTCATTGGGTATAGGAATGAACAAAGGCTCTCTCCAGTTCATCCATAGTGGTATCTCTTTGCTCATGTTTAAACCAAAAGGCTGGTATCCCTCTTGTAGGCCACAAACACTGAAGTATTTTAGTGAGTCGACCTGGCGACCCAAATTTAAACGTCCCACCTGGTTGGTCCCTATGCTACAGACAGGCAGGAAACCTAAAATTCATAAAAGAAAAAACAGTGAGAAATGTATGTTACACAAAGCAGAAAAGCATACCTTTATGTACATTTTTCATTTGATAAATTTGTGTCAAAAAGAAATTGAAAATGATCAAAGAGAACTCACCATCAGATTTATTAAAATCTTTTAAAGCCAGTTCAGAACCACGACTGTTAAGCAGTAGCTCTCCATTAAGAGTAACCATCATTACGCATGTAGTCAGGTCTAACAAACAGCCAATCACATCCCCCCTCTTCCAGTTGCCACCCAGTCGCTCTGCCCCACCATGCCACCACTGCCCCTAAAATATGACATACAAAAAATATATATATAATCTATTGACTTTTTTATTTCATGATCCTTAACTGTTTCTAAAGGCAACATCATAACATGTTTATGAGCTCAGTACAATTTGCTTTGACATAATAAATTATTACTGAAATACCTTAGAACCATCAAACACAAAGGCCTGATCGTCTGACCCAAGATCCACGTCGGGTTTACATCCAGGTCGTGCCCAGCCCACTCTCATCTCTCCATCAGTTATGGCCTCAAACTCAAAGTACCATTTTCCATCATGAACTGCAAAGGGCTGCTCCAGACGGAAAATACGAAATCTCTCTGCTGTCCCAGACTTAATATTGCTGCTTGAAGCTATGGGAGGAAAAAACACAACAGTGTTCATGTGTTTAATTAACATACATTACCATCAATAGTTTGAGTTTTTTTAAGGTTTATCAATGTTTCTCAAATTATTTACTTCTGCTCACCTCTTATCTCTTGTTATAACGTAAAAATCCTTACTGTCACTTACTAATTTAATGTGTCCCTGCTGAATAGTATACAAAAAAAAATCCAGACTATACTCTATAACTCTATAGAATGATAATGCTCCCACCATGTTCTTGCTCCTGCGGTTCCACAGTATATCCAAACCCAAGAAGAGTACCCAGTGCGTCCCTCATGGCATCTCTACCAGCCTGTTTGTTTTTCTCATCCAACAGGGCAAATGGCACTAGTTGAGTACTTCTCTTATACATTACATCCTAAAACATAGAAATATATATTGAGAATCAATTTCCACATTTCATGCCGGTGATAATAAACAATCGCCAAGACCATATTTAAATAATTTGTTTTCATAAAAATACTAATTTCCACCTGCTGTGGTCCACAGCTCCAGCCCTGCCTGATACGCTCTCTGGCCCAGATGTTGTGTTGATTCTCAGCCAATTTGTCCACCAGCTCTTCCTGTGCAGCTGTTAGCACGACACGGGACTGATCCACCGGGGCTGGTTTATATCCATTCCACAACTCATACCTGGACAAATTATTTAATCCGGATTAATTAACATGCTACTCTTTTAACTCTTGCAATCAAGTTAAGAATAAATGTCAGGTGTCTTAGTGAGGAACTTTATTCTGATATACTTATTTGAAAGGCGGACATATTTCACATTCTCCTCTGCATGTTCATCAGAGAGTCCAATATGGACACCAAAAGCCAGAAGAGTCCTTCCACAACAAAAAAAGAAGCGTGATTAATAATAAAGAGCTAATTAATACTTTAACAGGCACAATAATCAATGGAATACCTGAGGATATCCTCAGATGACTGGAGGTTATGAAGTCGCTCCTGATCTGGAAGTTTGGAAAACTCAAGTAGACATGGGTGTACTTTTCTGCTCTCATCTTTAACCTAGGAGAACAGATGTATTTTCAGTATACATCAGAATGAGATAGGGCTACTTAAAAATGCTACTCAGATACTTGCAGGTCCATAGGTCCATCCCTGCTCTATTTTGTCAATAAGCCAGAGTTCATGAAGGTTTTCTGCTAATCTTTCTCTGATCTGCTCCAGCTGTGGAGGATATTCAACCTGACAAGATGCAGAGTTGAGCACAAGGGTGTCAGACACTCATACAAGTAGCTTGAAATAAGCATACTGATGCTAAATTTAAAATAATCAGAGAGTACTTGAAATTGAATAGTACCTCACTGGAATCTACTGGAATGGGGATAAAGGTCACTGGGCTTATAGGTACCACGGGGCCTAAGAGGTCACGCTGGCTTTCAGTATGATTTCGTGTGAGTTTATGAAACCGTTCCAGCTTGCAGCGGGTTTTGGGGACGAGAGCTTCAGCGCATGGAGAGAAACCAGCTGGAGGAAGAAACCTAAACTCCCCCTGTCTGCCTCCAAACAGCACACGCACCCTAATAAAAACAAAACAAAACACTGCATTATTGAGACTGTTTTAGGATGTACAGGTCATAATATTCAATTAGTTATTTTAAAACAAAATAGAGTAGAATTGGGGAATAAGATCACATTTATCATTGTGTGATGAATCATGAGCAAACAAACATACAAGTAACACATCACGCAAAATCAAAATCCATTCAAAGGTAACTCACTGTACTCCAGCTGAGAAGCTTATGACAGGAAAAAGCAGCCCGTCCACATTGAAGTTCTCCAGCATGCCTTGAACTGGCTGTCCATTGACCCGGAAGGAGATGCAGGTTGCACTGAGGTCAAGACAGCAGCTAATGACATCGTCCTCCCTTAGCAAGTGCTGATTGGGTGAGGTGACTCTCCGACCTACACCTCCTAGAAAAAGAATGAAAAAATTGCGTTTGGAGTTTACATTTATTTAAATGTAACAGAAAAACAGCAATATTGTGAAATATTATTAGAAATAAATATTTTCTGTTTTCTATTGCAATATATTGTACGATTTTAGCAATCACTTCTGGAGTGTCACATGATCCTTCAGAAGTCATTCATTAATGCTTAATATTTATAAATGTAATCAATGTTGAAAACTGTTCAAAATAACTTCTATTTTTGAGCAATTTCACACATTCTTGCCAGATATTTAAAAAAACAACCACTTTCAAACATTTGAACTGCAGTGCATGTACTCACCTGCCCAGAGCTGAAGTCCATCAAAGCCATAAGAGCAGAGGTCATCTCCTACACCGTTTGACCCCCAGCCATGACCCCCTGTGGTGGAGGGACGGTACCCTTCAGTGTTGGCCCAACCCACTCGCAGGTGAGTAGGCTCTGCTGTCACAAAAGGCTCTGCCTTCTCAACTACAACCTCATAATACCATTTCTTGTATTGGGCACAGTCATCTCTTGCACACAGGAAGATGTTTGGACGCACACTAAACAGAAAAAGAAAGAATAAAAAAATGTCCTATAGGATTTTTTATACCTTTATAAATAATTGTTTTATAACATTTATATTTCTATATCTATTTCTGTATTAGAACAGACTCAAATAATATTTTAGATGTGCAAATTATTACCTCTAAATGTGCCTTTCACTATTATTTTTTGGTGTGGAAGTTGATAACGAATTACCTGAAAACTCTGTTGACCAGTCTTGTCTGTAGCAGCAGGTCTCTTTCTGGCAGCAGTGTGTCACAAATCAAATGCTGATTAGAGCGAACGGCCATGCCATGACACACACAAAGTGAACACAACACATCCAAGATCTGAGATGCAAAAAAAGAAAGAAAGAAATACACTTTAAGCAAAGGCATTTAAACATTTTATTGACCAAATGTTTCTATTTCAAATAAATGCACTGATGTGAACATTTAAAAAATATATTTATAAAATTTATCAAAGTTATTTTAAATTATAATATTATATCATACTGTTTTCTATTTGATCTTACATGAAGACCCCAGTAATGTAAATGTTACCTTATGATTCCTTCCATGTTTGTCCAGAAGTGAGATGATAGATTTTATGTGACTTTCCTTAATGACATTCAAAGCTTCAGGACTTTCTATTAAAACACAATGCAACACTTCCAATATTCCTGAAAACAAAAGTAACAAATGAGAGGCTAAAATCGGATTATTCTGCTTAGTCACAATACAAGCTAAACAATTTAGCAAAGCATCTACCAGAGGAAGCCTCCAGCCTCTCCAGTCTGCTGACCAGCCAGTCCAAGGAAGCAGAAAAGTGGGCACAGTTATTCCGATTACCCCTGATTAGAGCAGCTTCAGGGAAAATAATCAACTTTGTTAATAAAAGCTAAACCTGAATTATAAATTTTGAAACATTAGTCATCCTATACCTAGCAGCTCATAAAAAGAGTTCAAAATAATTTCCCATGTCTCTCCTGCCTCTTTCCCAGCGGCCTCTGCAAAATGAGAGGCACTGTTGTACACATGCAAGTGATCGATGCAGTCCAGCACCAGAGTGATTATACCCTATGAAAAGCACAATGAAGCAGAATAAAAAAGTTAAACAGTTCAGATATTTTTGCAGTGTGTAGCAAGATGAGTTTATGAGTTTTTCATTCTCTGCAGGTATTACCTCATCTTGGAATAGATTTTGTCTGTTCTTCAATGCTCTAATGTCTCCCTGTCTGATCTCATGATCCTGCCCCATTTTAGGACTTTGAAAATAAACAAGCAAATCCTGGACGGTCAGTCGCACCATCTCAATTGGAAGATCCAAATCAGTGTTGTTTTCCTTCTGGCTGACCTCATCTAATCTCCTTTAGAAATGAAGAAAAATCATTCAACACATTTTGCTCTTTTAAAACCATTTGGAAGCCGAAATGCTCAAAAAAACCTGACAAACACAATTTTTTTTATCTGCTACACTGTCCTGTTATTTATATTTACCTAATGAATTTTGAGAAGAGAAGGGCGGAGCTTCGAATTAAACAAGCAGCTTGTGACTCCTCCCTCTGAGAGCGAGCGAGGGTGATTCCATCATCCATGTGACCTTCTGCTTGCAAAACAGCCTACCAGAGAGAACCACTTCACTTTAATTATTTTAACCAAAATGTATATCAGATGGAACCAATAAAAAGATAAAGAAGATGTGTTTTGGCTTATTAACCATTAGATTATTAAAGATTATTAACTTGCAGTTAATGAGTTCATTAGAAATGTCTCTGAAGTCCACTCATTTTCAAATATTTTGGGGTTAGTAAGATTTTTATTTAGTAGTATTATTTTTTTTCTACAAGTACTACAGTTTACACAAACAAATTAAGCACCACAATGTTTCCAACACTGATCATGAGATAAGAAATGTTTCTTGAGCATCAAATGATCATATTAGAATGATTTCTGAAGTTCTGTATTGTGTTCTGTAAGTATACTAAGTATCTAGTATGATATTAGACCTTATGTTATTCATTTATTTAAGCTTACCTGTCTCTGTGGCACACTTTCCTTCTGTCTCTTGGAGTCAGTAGTCTGATATGTGAGCCAAAGCCCTGTTTCAACATGCTGAATGAAGCAGAGAGAGTCTCCATATCTGACCTCAGGTGCACCCATGCCATCTCTCCTCTTAAAGTGTGTGCTCTCATGGCTCTCTTCCTATAAAGAAGGAATAGCGTTTTAATTCATAATAATCAAAATTTATTATCACATCACAATGAAGATGCTGAATAAACAATATAATAAATGGTTTATAGTTGATATTATCCAACCTTTGATTGGCGGAGACAGAATGCAGTACATTTAATATCAGCTCTTTCTCTCTCCACCAGCTGTAGCCCCTGATCATGAGTCAGTCCCAGGTATAAGCCGGTGGAAAGGTGACGAAGACGGAAAGGCTGACCCCAGTGCGTGTGGCTGCCGCTCCACCTGCAAACAACCCTTCACTACTTTGATCTGACCAGTAGAGAAGGAATAATTATATACTTTTATGTGCTTTCATACAATACCTAAAAGGAAGAAAACCTACGCAACATGTAATGTTTCAAGCCTCCATAAAGATCGTGCCTGAAGAGATACAGAGCCCCCCTCAAAATGGACAGACCTGGAGGAAAAGACGGAAAATGGTGCAATAGGATGTAATAAATGTAATTCAATGAGTTATTTGACCTCTCTGACCTGCGATCCTCTCGTCTGTGTTCTGCTGCAGGAATGGTCAAACATTCATCTGTGTGTCCATGTAACAGACGCACAGTATCCCCGCCTCTCACATGACCTACAGGTCAAAATCAAACACATGAAAAACTGACACAAATTTTATACAAAACTCCAGCAATAATATTACATAATAAAATATTACAGAAATAAAAGTGTTACTATAGATGTTATCTATTGCACCCATATTATACCCATATATAATGTATAGAAATATATATTTTGTGTGGGCAAACTTTGGCAAAAAATTAAAACAAATTTAATTAAAATGTCTGTATGATTGATAAAGTGTGATCGGTCATCTACCTTGCGTCTCTGCAGTCTGAGTAGAAACAAGAGCCACACTCCACAATGTTTGCTGAAAAGCAGCATCCACTCGGCCAATGCCGTTGTCATTACCTTCACCGTTACTCCATGACACATGCTAGAATGAGAGACATGTCACACTGCATAAAAATACTAATAAACAAAGATACAAACAAATACCAGGGGAACGAACGAATGGATTTACGCACTAGGTATCTCTCAGAGGAAACACTAACTAAGATGAGATCATCACCAGCTCTGACTTTCTCACCCTCAGACCTCTGTTTAGAGGCTGGGTGAACCGTCCACCAACACACCTCACCTACAACCACACAAACAACAATCATGACACCAAAATGGCAGCCCAATAGTTTTTCTCAAACATGTATTCATAGCATAAGATTAAAACATTCACATGCATGTTTAATGCAACTTACCCTTTGTGTCCTCCTGCAAACCAACATCAAAAGCCAGTTTGTCCGAAGAGAGGCCTGATGTGGACAGACAGCAAAGATACTAAAACAAGAAAGAAGACATTTAACGTTAAAACAGCATACTCCCAGCATGGTAATAATTTAAGACTGGTCTTACCATGTCACTGCAGACATGTCGAAAGAGAACCGCCTGACCATAGAGCAGAGTGCGCCGCCCAGCTGCCTCACGTGACTGAAACAAAACCACTCTGTGATATTTTACAGTGTTTGGCACACATTTAACAACATGAATACATTACCCACCCCTGCATAGTGGTCTTCGTGATTGGCCAGCATCTCCTGCAGCGCTCGGACTGACAGACACTGGTCAAGAACAAACACACACACAGAAAGGTCTGCAGGAACGTTCTGTAAGCAAGAGGAAAGGTTATTCAGAAGTTTGATAATGCACATGGAAGGCTGTTCTGACACAAAGAACAGTAACTTGGTTTAAAAATTTTAGTAAGCAAATGCACTTCTCACTTTTGAGTTGGAGGTGGACTCAAGATAGCACAGCCGGTCACCGAAACCTTCTGAAGCTAAACACAGTTTCTGCTGATGAGGACCTGATGAGCAACACCTCAATACCAGCTCATCCCTCTGTAATACATTCACATACAGACAAATGGAACAAGTTGACACTATTATAAAACTTAAAACTTAACTGTATGTTTTAATATGAATGTTTATCTTAAATAGTATCTGATCTACACCGGGACAAAAAATGTCAAAATGTAAAAAGAAAATATTATAAATAAATTAAGGCAATTTGACACGATGAGGTTGATTAACTATAACACTACTCAGCTAGTGTTCATTTGTTAAATGTAATATATTCTATTCAGCCAATAAATTACTCTCAAGGCAAAATGATCAATTATTAAATTTTCATTTAAAATGTCATCAAATAATTATTACATTGAATTGGACTGTATAAAGGCACATACACCACAAAAACCTCAATGATATCAACAATGACCAAAATTAGGTAAAAATCACACTCAGTAATGTGATTCATTGTTTTAATGTAATTGATTCATTAATTTACTAAATAAGCCAATCTTTTTATTCTGCAATTTTTGTGATTTGAAAAGCCACATGTGCTAAAGTGTATCTGCTTCTCTTACAGTGTGGACAACAGTAGTGTTTCTGTGTGTGTCATTAATGCAGAGCAGCCTTATAAGGACTGAATACTTAGGACTGACTTATCAGTCAGTGAATAGAGAATTCCAGCACCTCCAGCTTGTCGGATGAGTTTCACTGACCAGTGGGTCTCTCACTCACACAACAACACATATTCAACCATCTGTGTCACTTTTAAAGCCTAGATTTAACAAAGCGTCAAACAATTAATGAATTAGAGTCATTAAAGAGGACATAGAGTGAATCAGTACTGTATGTGTGTGAGAAAGAGAGAGCATGGCATCCCTTTTATCTCTGTTTTAGAGATATGGAGCTGAGAGTATATAGCTCACACATCCAACAGACTCTCCAGTTCCTCTGTTACTGATAATACAAAGTAAAAATAGACACCGGTGATATTGGTCAAACTCTCAAATGTGTATTCAAAGACTGTAAATAATACATATATAAAACCATAAACCCAACAATGAGTGATAAATACACAGTTGCAGAATGAGCAATTTCTCGCAGTTAGTTTGATATATGACTAAATACACTGTTAATGTCTGTTGCAGATCTAAATCTCGCATATGCTGGAAACATGCTTTTTTATACATATGGATGGCCAAGAATGTTTTAAATACAGTATATTCTTTTGTAACCCATCTGGTAGCATCCAATCCGATAATCTTATTAAGGACCGATTACATCAGTTAAATAACAAATCTAGGTTAAATTTCATAATTAGCTTTTTTTTCTGTCTGCAGTTACAAATGCAGTTCAGTGTAAAGAAATAGTCAATATATTATTGCATTCAAATTTGCATTTAATGCAGTTCATTTTACTTACAGTGCGCAGAAACTGTATTTCATCTTCCGCTTCTCCTATATCCATGTTCAATGTATTTAGCTGGACTTTGGATCTGGTCTGTTGAGGGACTGAAGTCTGAAGAGCTCCACTCACCCAGCTGCAGGTGCTGAACTCATCCCGGGACAGAGAGACCACCATACCACCCATCATGAGATAATGCTGCTGAGATCTGATAAAGGTAAAGTGGGAAAGAAAGGGCTTTTCCATATTTGGCAAGTTACAGTTGCGAAAGCAAGCAAGGGAAAAAAAAAAAAAGGAAAGAAGAAAACAAACAAAAGCGTCAAATAAAAAAACTTGTAATTAATGTGAACGGTTAACTGATTAATAATGAATTTAAGTCACTATTTTATACAAGTAAAAAAACTACTAAAACTTGTATTTTAGACAGGTAAAAACAAGTAATGCATGCTATTTTCTACAAAATACTCTATTACTCATACATAAGCACATACAGTGCATGCAGGCCTAGTTTGTTAATTATAGTTTATTCAAAACATTGAATAAAAAACAAAGACTTTGCCTTTTCATAAGTAATGTTTATTTCATTTATGTCACTGTAAAACACACGTTTGTCTTTCTTGCTCATATAATTCAACAGCAGACATTCACAAATCACTTCTTTCACACTTAAACTGATTTGATACCTTAACAAATTGAACAAAAATCAAACAAACAAAACTGAATAGAGCAAAGTTACTGCATGAAAGTTCATGAAAGTTTGGGATCCACATATTTTACTGTTAATAGCTTGCATGCTGTTTAATACAGACAAGAAAACAATTGCTTGTGTGTTAAGCTGGCTGTGTTTGTCTGTCATTCCAAAGAGTTCACATTCTTTTACCCATAACTGTAAATGTAGTAGTACATAGATTGACACTTTATGTACACTATCACCAAATTGAAGAAAACGTTCAAGCATTCGCAATATTTAAAACATTACGTGCAACCAAATCAACAGCTGGTGCTCTTATATCTATTTAACTCACTGATTAAGATTACATAAACCTTAAATGTATACGAAGCGGCATCGCTAGATTTCTGAAGCGAGCTACTATTCATGAAGTTTAAACCAGGTACACCGTAGTATCAGAGCAAAAATTTAGAAAAAAACACAGTGGATAAGTGAATCTCATTTGAGAATAAATCAAATGTGCAAAATCTTATATACTGTGGGTTTAACACTACTGCACCAAATAGATTTCATTCTGGAAAAGTGCGATTGGAAAAATCTAAGTAAAATGCAGAAAAAAACTATAATGTACTTAAAAGTATTTCATTCTGAATTTAGTGTAATTACGGATTTGAATGTATTTCAAGTGACAAAATCTTTCTCTATTATAATAATGAAAATGCCTAATGAAAGACATTAAAATAGTTCCCCATAGTAAAATAGTTTCCACAATGTATGAGAAAGTGAATATAAATTTCAAAACTTTTTGGGGCTGGTACAAATGAATGTTTTTTATCTTCTTAATTGTATTCTTTTCATTCCATATCAGACTGCATTCCATGTCTGTTGACTTTTCATAACATATCGTATTAATCTTCTAACAACATACTGAACTGAAATTGTGTTTATTTGCCATGTTTTCATTGCTTGAGGCTGCTGATCTGAGATGGGTTTGTAAAAGGTCAGAGTTGTAGAGAGAGTTAAAGGTCACTCTCTCCGTAGAGGGCAGTGGAGAAGGCAGTGTAGTCCAGAGCCCCAGGCAGGGCCCCGGGGCCGGCGAATGGGGGCATCCTGCTGATGCAGTACTCTGCCTGGTCTGGAGGAAGCTCTCGCCTCAACTCATCTGCCAAAATATATGGCTGCACAAGACACAATAAACAACAGATGAGAAGTTTGGAAATCATTTCCGGTATAAATTACTTTTCTGAAGAAAACACACACACACACACACACACACACACACACACCTTGTCTGCAGCGAGGATCCTGAAGGAAGCGATGACCTGCTCAGCTGTGTCTGTGTCTGCTGTCTCTCTTGTCATGAAGTCAATAAAAGACTGGAATGACACAACGCCTGAAGCGTTTGAATCAACCAGCATCATGATACGAGCAAACTCCACCTCACCCTGAAAAAACACACACAAACAATTATAGCATTGAAATTGTATATATATATATATATCATATTTAAGCATCAGCTATAATTATATATGATATATATGCATTAGATATATAATATATATTTGATATACATTTAATATTTATCCCTACCAGATCATAACCCATTGAGATCAGACAGGCCCTAAAGTCATCAGAGTCCATTGCCCCATTCTTCTTCTGCATGGGAAAATGGCAAAGGTTGAGAGTGTGTGGGTCACACAGTGACATGGTTGGAATAATAAAGAAATGTGGAGTAGGGAAAGAGACAACACCTGACACAGAAACACACACAAAGAGACAGAACACAAATAGAAAATAACACAGGAGAGGTAGATTAGAACTATATACTGCAGCCCAGGGAATGCATATGTATACATGTACACATTAGGGTCAAAGATCATGTTGGTTAGTACCTGTCTGTCACTTTCTAAATGCCCAAAACTGATCAAGTATGCTTTAACTCTTCAGTCCTAGGTTTACCCCTCTACTCCTGAGAATAAGTGTATTATCCAACATTTTATTAAAAAGTAGTACCAATTAAGCAGCCATTTAACTGATTTTTAGCACAAATTGCATTCATTTCACATCTGATTTTAGACACACTAAATATCTCAAATTATCTCTCATGTCAAAATAAATTTGTTCCACTAAATGAATGGAAAGATAACTGCCACTCCTGCACTGCGATGCCTCTGAAGAAGTAAAGGGAAGACATAACAGCATAATGGCAAATATGAAATTAAGGTGAATGTGAGGATTAATTTAGTTATAATGGTTTGATGATGATTAGTATAGCATCCATTCTACAAGGAAACAGGTGAGCAGTTAGAATACACATAGGCTGAGTACAGCACCCGATCAAAATGGTTGAAAGAGGATCGGAATTCCTTCATCTGCTCCTGGCTGATGCCCTTTGCATCACGTGTCAGAATTTGAGTCTCAATTTCGTTAATAGTGCGAGCAATCGTAGTCAAAAGGAGCTCCCAGCCAACACGAATATGCTGAAGAGGAAAGAGAAATACTGTTGTAAAACTTCATTAGAAATCCTTTTAAAATGCTGATTTGGTGCTAAAGAAACATTTCTTATTCAAAAGAACAGCGTTTTCTGTATTAAAAATGTCACTAAAAATTGTATGCATCCTTGCTGAAAAAAAATGTGTGTGTGTGTGTGTGTGTGTGTGTACCTCCATAGTGTAGTTAGTGTGTTTGTTGTCAAAGATAAGTGACTCTTGGATGAGTTGGTGATCTCCCTCCAGTCTGTCTATGTTGGGTTTATAGCTGACGATCACATGCTCATACTGCTTCAGCTGTGTCATCTGATCTTCAAGAGTCCCACCCACAGCCATAGAACAACGACCAATTTCCTGATAAACAGATGGATGGATGGACAGATTAAAGATAAAATAATATGTCTTATGTAGGTCTATCACACTGGCACAGGTATGGCTGAAGCCGCTCACCTCCATCCTGGCCTGTATCCAGGGTCCGATGAGGTTGGCTTGGGCAGCAAATTGGCGTCTGAGCCTTTCGTTAGCATGCTGTCGTGCTAACTCCTCCTGTAATGCACTGTCACGCTGGGGAACCAGCTTCTTCACCTAATAAACAAACAAACACACAACATTACCATCATGCTTATGATGAAATGTCTAGAATGGCTTAGAATTAGATATTAAAAACTTTGAGTTATAACTAAATAGCACTTTTTTGTGCAGGGATGGAACAGAACTAAGGTCTGAGGGGTGTGTGTTTGACCTTGTCCCACTTGATGGCAATCTCTTCAGGAGTTATGGTGCTGTAGGGGTTGGTGAGGTCTCCACAAATGCCATAATTCTGAAAGATCTTCAGGACTTCCTGCTGAATGCCAAGGATCGCCAGCCTTTCTGCATCCGCCTCAGGAAGTGTGGACTTAAACTGCTCGTGAGCAGCTATCAGAGTCTACACACAATAAATAACTTGTTTTTTATATATACAGTATACACTGTCATTCAAAGTTTGAGGTCAGTAAGATTTTTTTGAAGAAATTAATACTTTTATTCAGCTAGGATGCATTACACTAACCAAAATGGCAGTAAAGAAAAAAAAATTCTATTTCAAATAAATGCATGCAAACTTTGTGGTTTCCACAAAGCAGTATTTTAAAGCAGTATTGTATTTAATATATATTTTTAAGTATTTTTTTTATTGACAATAAGACATTTTTGAGCACCAAATCAGTTTATAAGAATGATTCTGAAGGATCACGTTACACTAAAGACTCTAGCAATGGCTCCTTAAATTCAGCTTTGCATTGCAGGGAAAAAAATATTTTAAAGTATATTAAACTTGATTTAATTGTTAATAAATCATAATAATATTTTACAATAATACTATTTGTTCTGAATTTTTATATTAAATAAATGCATCCAGCATTAAGGACAAACATAAAGAAAAAGTCAGAAGATAATACATATTTGTAAATACTAGTCTGTTTAACAATATAAGCATTTGAGTCATGTGTACCTGAACCTCTTCAATGTTGTGCACTATGAACATATCTTGTAAGTCTTCCATGGCTCCCTCCATCCAGTTATTAAAGGGAGCAGATCTCTTTGTATATTCCAGAAACAACTGTTCCACCGTCTCCAAAAGTTTCTCTGTCCTCTGGAGAATTTAAATTCTTCAAAGTCAACCCTTTTAATACAGTGATTTAACAAAATATTGTAGACAAAACAGATTGGGAGACATACAGCATACCTCCAAAGCCTCTCTGCGTTTCTGAGTCAGTGTACCCAGTTGGTCCCAGAGGTCACAAATACTTTGACATCTTTGATTCACTGATGCAACATCAAGATAGTCCAGCTCACTTTAGAAAGATAAAACAGAAGACAAAAGATTGTCATGTATCATATTGTTTTTATGTACGCCATTCTTATGTTTCTGTACCTCTAAGACTGCTGTTATGATTGGATATCTACGTTTCTTTTCTTTGCTTTTTGTGTTTAAATTAAAATTAGTATGCTAATCATCATAAGTATGCTCCATAGATTATCAGTAATATCTCACTGTACTGTACTTACTGAGACAACAGAAAGGTCAGAAGCTGCCAGTCACTTACTAAATACATGCACACACACACTAACCAAGCCTGCAGGGAGATAATGAATGTAAAAATAGTAAGTCAGCGATTCAAGCATTAAAGTATGCTGTAAGCATAGTGCGTGTATATGGATAAGCAGCATGAAAGATAAGAAGATATCAAGGCCCTGTAAGGTGATGAGAAATTAGCAGTGACAAGGTAGTTACAAGGACAAAGTGCACTGCCATTTTTGATGTTGTTAAGATTATTTCAAATATCCCTTAAGCTCACCAAGGCTGCATTTATTTGATCAAAATACAATAAAAAATATTGTGAAATATTATTAATATGAAAAACCTGTTTTCAGTATAATATATTTTCAAATGTAATATATTCTAGCAGCTATTACTCCAGTCCAATCTCACATGATGTTTTAGAAATTATTTTAATATTATAATTGCCAATGTTGAAAGCTGCGTAATATATTTGTGGAAACTGTGATACTATTTTTCTGAATCTTTAATGAACATTTATTTAAATACATTTTGCAATAATCTTAAATACTGTCACTTTTGACCAATTTAATACACCCTTGCTGAATAAGTGTCATGATTTAAAAAATGATATTACTGACCCTGCACATACCAAAGTTTACATTCCAACAGCTAAATGAAATGAAGAACAGCAAAAAGGTGAAAGTATTTTTGAAAATGTCATACTTGAGCTCCTGAGCAATAGCAGCGATCTGCTCGACTCTGTCCTGGTGGGCCGAAAGGTCACTCTCAAATGCCTCGTGTTTCCTCAGCAAAGCTCGGACTTCCATTAAAGATGCTGACTCGTAGTCCTTCTGGGTCAGCATCTCCTCTTTACCTAGGGAAGAAAAACACATTTAAAACATATATTAAGCATCATTTAGTGGACTTTCTTATCCAAAGTGACTTTTCATTTGCATGCAAGTGCAGAATGATATTTTATTGATCACTTTATACTCAACACTCACCTGTAGCCCAGGTCTCATGGTTGGTAGCTTTCTGTCTGAATTTCTCTGCTAGATGGTCCAATCTTTCCAGTCTCCGGATCTCCGTCAGCAGCCATTCCTCATAGCCCTTCTCTGCTTGTTCCAGCCCCTGCCACGCACTTGCAATGTCCTACACAGACAAACACATAACAAAAAAAAAACATCAACTACGAAACCAATGAGAAGCTGCAAACATGTTCACCTTACTGGTTTACGTGTAAGTGTTTGTAATCGATATACTTATAAAACTATATGTTTTGGGAAATAATTTGCTGAAAAATGCCCCCAAGTATAGATAGTTAGACAAATAAAATAATAATAATATTATATAAAGTAAATATTCAAATAAAAATAATCAACAGAACAAATGTTCAATAAATCAATAAATAAAAAAAAAATAATAATAAATTAATATTAAAATAAAAATGTATTAAATAAATAAATACATTTGAAAATAAATGAATCAATAAATAAGCAAAGAGGTTGCATCTAATTAGACATCTGATTAAAGGTTTGTCATATGTGCATATATGTGGGTCCAACTCTCACCGAAACCATCTTTCCCTCAAAGGGCATAAACGCAGGCCTATTGCTGATGCGGAGTTTAGTCTGCAGGGTGTTGAAACTGATCTCTAGCTGACACTTCTCCTGCACTTTGAGAGGTTTGTGCATCCTGCGGTAATCTCGGAAATCCTCCAGCTTCCGCTGCATCTCTGACATGGTCTTCTCCGGCACACGATTCTCCAGCCAGGGAATGGTACGTCTGATCCACTCCAACAGCTAGAGAGTAGATGGAATATTTATGTCTAATATGTGTCTGTGTGCAGTGTGTGGAGTGTATCTGACACATGTTTATATCTCCTGACCTCACTAGCCAGTCTTTCATAATCTTCCATCAACTTCTCATTTTCCTGATTAACTCCTAGCACTTTACAGATCCTGTTAGCGGCAGTTTCAGCCTGAAGGAGAGAAACACAGTAAAAACAAAAGTAGAGATGGATGAAAGGATAATTGATGTACTCAATCTAGCACATGCAAAACACAATACCTGTTCAGCTCCAGCAAAGGCATGGTAGAAGCAGGACACATAAGTCATAATAGCTCTCTCATCAGGCTTAGGGGTGCTCAGAATGTCTGCAGGGAGAGGAGATGAGCAAAGAGACAATTACATAAAGATAAGGTGGAAATAAGGGGCTGTACACTCAAGCACAGCTATGTTTCTAACACTTTTAGAATTAGCTCAGGGATCAGATGTACCTTCTGAGCCTCTGTAAAAGTGTTATAATAACACGATACATAAGTCAAGACTGCTGTTAACTAGGAATGTGGAGCAAAAGCCACATTTTGTAATATTGTAAAGCTAAAAGTCTTGAAATCTAGAATTTGGTTCGTCCCAAGGTCTCCTACCAAAATATATGTGTGGGAGTTTTTTATTTTCCACAATCAACTATGACATATATATACACTGGTTATACAATATTCTGGTGGAATTTGCAGAATGTTCTATTCTTATCATTTACCCTCTGCATCCAGCATTTTGGGGATGTCAAGATGTTTTTCAGCAATGTCGAAGGCCAAATTCAGATTGCCCAGTGGATCATCCTTCATAAAGACAAAAGGAGAGAAAAGGCATACCGTTCACCAATAAATAAAGCATGTGAAATAATACATATCAACAAAGAACTAAATAAACAATCTAAATGATTTCCATGCAAAAGTGAGTGTCAGTACTCAGTGCCACTAGAGTAGAGGAAAAGTGTAGCTCTGAAATTCTTAGACAAAGAAATAAATAAAAAATAAATTAGATAAAATGAATCTGAAAAGGAAGCACTGACAAAACTGAAAGACCTGTTGGCCTATGAAAATACAAATAAATTATGAAGAAATATGTTACTGTTTAGTTTGTAAGCAAGCATTGTGTTGATCAAAAGTAACAGAGAAAATATTCATGAAACACAAGACTATTTGAAAAAGTTTTAAATCAAAGAATCCAGAAACATTTATTAAGGTTTCCACAAAAATATTAACTGTTTGCAACATTGCCAATAAAACTTTGGTTTCTTGAGAAACCAAATCAGCATATTAGAATTACTTCTGAAGGATTAGAAGACTGGAGCAATGGCTTCTGAAAATTCAGCTTTGCTATTACATGAATAAATTACATCTGAAAGAATATTAAAATAGAAAAGAGTTTAATTTAAAACTGTTACAATATTCACAATATTACTGTTTGTATTTGTATTGATTAAAAAAAATGCAGCCTTGGTGAGCAGATGTCTTCAAAAACATTAAGCAAAAAATACTAATGAGTTCTTCCATTCTGCATCCTAAATATGCATGTTTATGGTTATTATAAGTGCTTGTATTTGTGGATGCATGTGTAAGCAGAGTCTGGGGATCAAGCTTTTGTTCTCTGTGTCAATAAAAAGCCATATTGCAGGACATCAGCAGCTGCAGGGGATGCAGAGGGTCCCAGACCCTCCTGATCCTCATGTCCAAACTGGGACCACTAGGGTCCATGCTAAACGCTGGATTACCCCATTCAAGCTCACCTGGAGCCATCAGTGACAGCTGAAAGGGATAGGAATGTCTGTGTCTTTTAGTTACTCACCGTTGAACTGACTGACCCTGACAAGCTAAATAAATCCTTAATCTTCAGCGGTCTGATCCAACAAACTAATTAAAATCATAGTACGCATACACTCATTCACATTGACTTTGAACATGACTGGAAACAATGTCTCATTCTGCTCCTGAATTTATTACTCCCTAAACTCGGAGCAAAGAAATCAAATCTAAAATATCACTTACACAAGTAACCTGTTTCTAGAACTGCTAAAATTCCACTTTAAAGGGTAGTTAAACACACTAAGTTCTATTACGGATTCCTAGAAAGCAATGTTTAAAAACAGTTCTGCTGCTCCAGGTATGTGGATCACTTTTCCAAGTTCTATTCCAGGTCAGGATTTTTGTAAACCCAAATTATCTTCTGAGAAAAGATTTTACAGACCAGCATTCTTTGATTGTCTCTTGACTGCCATAACAACTAGAGTTACTACTGTAACTACTACTACACACTACTGTTCAGAAGATTGAGGTCAGCAAGGTAAAAAAGCACCAAAGCAGCATAATAACAGGATTCCTCAAGCATCCTGTGACACTAAAGGCTGGAGTAATGGTTATGTCTGCTAACTATGCAAATTTGCCATCAACAAAACATCTCCAAGTTTCACAAAGAATCTCAATAATAAATTTACTGTAACAAGCACAAAATAGCACACACAAATAGGCAATCAAGAAACTAGCTAAATCATAAACACAGGCAAAGTATCTTTTGTAAATGTTTTATAATCATAATTTCAATTTCCCGGAGTGCTGTTCTGAATGCAGTCTGCCACTGAGAATAATGCCAATGCTGATAGATAGTTTTCTCCAAATACAGGATCTGAACTCTGCAAGAAGGTAGATGTCCAGCAGGACTGAGGACCTCTAATCTATTCAATTCATTTTATTATGGAAAACAATACATCCAATAACATAAACACTTGTGCTACTTCCAGATTATAAAAATCTGTCAGTTCAAGTACACAGAAGGTCAGTCCATTCTTCCAGCTGTTGAAGCCATAAAATAAAAAGAAAAGAAAGTGTGCAATTTCTGACTGTACATGCAATATATAAGATTTGGATCTACTACAGACTAAAGTCAAGCTTTTAGTTTTTAGAGAAGGTCCTTAGGTTCCTGAGGGTGGGAGTGTGATGAAGTTAAACACACATACTGTAAACACACACCATCTGTGCAGTGATATCAACAAAAGGAAACATCAGGATGTTGTGGCAGACATGTTATTTTAGGACTGTTAGATCAAATGTCTGAAAGGATCAAAGGTTAATCTGGGGTCACACTTGAGACCTTGTTGAGTTTGGCGTAGTCAATGAGGTCAGGCCTATGCCTGTGGATGAGTGCGCACAGCGCCAAGCCATCCTTCCAGCTTTACCAGAGAGAAAAAGAATCAGTGCCATGTTAATTATTATTTATTATTAAATGTAGCATTAAATAATTATATAATACATCTGGGTTTTTTTTTTGTTTTTTACTCATATTAATAAAAAAAAACATTATTTTTTTCTTCTTTTTTTTGGCACCCAATAACGAGCCTCACCTGACATGAAAGTTTTGAACATTGACATTCCTGTAAGGGGCAGTCTTCCTCTGACACCACAGCAAAAGCCCTTCTTTAGCTGAAGTTTCTAAAAAAATATTATATAATTTACCCATGACTGATCCTAACTGTTGATATTTGCTATTAAATGATTAACACATTACTAAGGGTTGTGAAATGTGCTATTTATAATAATAATAATTTAGCTTTTTTGGGCAGACATGTAGCCTTTTATGTTTGGGACATGTTTTCTTTACCTTCAACGGAGATATCCTGAATGGCAAAGCGAAGAATGATGGTCCAGATCATTCCAAGAGTCATTTTCACATTTCCATCCACAATTTCTGCAAAAAAATTATTAACCTTGCATCCCCTAATTTCTTTCTTTATTCAACTTATTTATTTCTAAAATATTAGAAATCCAGGTAACACTACAGTCGTGCAATAAAGCATACCTTCAGCTCCAATTGAGACCAGTTTCACTCCTTTACTGGTGATGAAATCAAGGGCTTTGTTGACATTGGCTATCTTGTGAAAACGCATCTTTCCTCTGTCAGGCTTTGGTAACCTCTCACCTGCCAAAATACCACGTGTCATGAACATTTTTATTGGCGTATAGTTGATTTTACAAATTGCTAAGAAAGTTAAGCATTCTTACTTTGAACATACAAGACAAAGGACAAATATCCTTATATTGCAATCATTAGGAACATAAGCTGTAATTACTGCCATGTTCACTTGTGTTTGTTTGACTGCATCACTTTGACACACTCATCTCTGACTGATAACAGAATGCTTTTTCATTGCAGTATTAATAAAAGCACACAAGACTTCTTTGAAACAATATGCATTGTGAAAAGCACTACACAAATGAACTTAAAATGAATTTACCTGAGATGACTTCAAGCAGCAGCATTAGTTTGAGGCCATTCCGGAAGTCGTCCTCTATGTTCTCAATCTGCGTCCCAGCTTTCCTCAGGTGAGAGTTACACCAGGCGGTGAATGTCTGGAAAACAAGTACAATACACATCAACATACAGTTCTCCAACCCCACATAGACACTATATGGCTGTGTCTTATCTGTCATGCACACTAACATGCAAATCCTCTCATACCATCCTACAATAATTGGCAAAGAAATTGTATCATACACCCACCAAACATTCCTTGCACAAAACGTAGTTACTAAGCCAAACGTGGGGGAGTAGTCCAGATTTAAATCTTAACAGGTTTGGTGTTACACAAAGAAAGCCTTTGACACCACTTTCAGGTCAAAACCCCAATGGAGCTGAGCTGAGACTCTGCATTTATCCAAAACCTGCACTTTATTTAATCAATGAACTTTGAAAGACATTCTAACTATGAACAGGAAGTGTAATCAGATCGGTCAGCAGGACAATAGAATGCAGTGGCATTATGAAAAAAAAAAAAAAAACACATGCGCTGAACACATGAGCATCTACACTTGGGTTGAAGACTGAGTTCATCCTCCAAAAATAACCAGCACTTGTAACTACAAGACACTACAAAGCTGGAAACAAGCTGCTGTACATCATCCTCTGAATCATCCTATGATTGCTCTCCAGAACCACTTTTAAAGGATAAGGACGCTTAAAAATTCAGGAACATCAGCATCTAAATTACAGAATGAATACCATCTTTGTCCACTAAAGTTAATGCAATTAGATTAATAATAAGCATAATTTATTGTTGATCACAAAAATGTTACATCACAAGGACCTTATTACTTGTTTAGAGCCACAGCAGTTAAAGTCTATACTGGACCCTTTGCTTCCAGGGCCCCAAAACTGTAAATTCATTAGGCCTTAAACAATAGTAAATATTGGTCAAATAAAATAAAATAACAATATTTCACATATTTGTGACAGGTGCAGTTTTACAAAGAGGCTACTAGTTAGTTTACAAAGATGGCTACTAGTTAATCTCTCAAGTTACAGAGTTACCTGTGCTGCTACTGTATATAATTCCACCGTCACAGAGATATAATATATATATATATATATATATATACACAAAAAGGTTTTCGCATTTGGGTTGGGAATTACAAGCAAATCTAATGTAAAGGACAAACGTTAAAGGAAACGTTGTGGCCCAGGAATGCTGGGTATCATTACATGGAACAAAACATGGCTGCACTGCTGCCCACATCTGTATTAAGTTGCACTCTCAAATCCACTGCTATCCATTGACCATTTTCTAGACTTAATGGAGCGTCTTTTTAATCCCTCAAAACAGGTTCAGTCATTGCTGGGCAGATGAAAGCTTTACAGTGGACTCTAGCGTGCATTCCTGCGAGGTAAGAGTGTAAATTTAGCTCTCTCTGCAAAGTCTGTTTCTGATAAGAGACCTCTGATGAAGTAGGCTCACACTGAGGAGAGAGATATGAGTGAGAATGCAATGAATACAACGTGTGTATCGCACTGCTGTTGTCTAATCGGAAAGGAAAGAATCTCATTCATTCTGTAAAATTTCGGGGTGTGTCTGCAGTAACATTCCTGTGTGGGGCGATGGTCTCTGAATGGAAGAATTAAAAAAGAGTGATCAGACCCTTACTTTATAGATCAACAAGCAAAAATAAGTCTGTCTCTAACATTCAAGCCATAGCTATTGATCTCTGCTAAGTATAAATATAGTCAGTGAGGTTCAGTTTAAGGCCTAAATTAATTCTATTTATTATCACTCAACTAGCAATCATGTTGTATTTAGCCAAACAGATTTAGCAGAGGATCTATATGCAGACCACAGGTGGAGACTAACTTCCTTCTATAACTTAATTTGCTTATTAAATAGGGCTGCATTCGAGTGAATAATGTAGAGAAGAAAAAAAGATCACTAAGGTTGTATTATGTTTCTGCTAGACTAAAATTTGCTCTAAGTGTTCTGGTATGTAAGTGTAATCACCAAACATGTTGGGAATGTCAAAAGAAATGACAGTTTAAATACTAAAATGTAAATGTACTAAATTTAAAATGTACTTTAGTACATATAAAATGTACTAAGGTTATAGTAGCCTACATGTCAGTAAGGCGCCTGACCTCTTCAATTCAGTGTATGTCTGAAAACATTATAATAGACTACACAATAAATAAGGTGCTGTTTATACAAACAAAAGAATTCCCCGCCAAGGACACAGGATTAAGCTACTTTAAGGCCTTTTGGTGCTGGAGTTAAAATTAGCCCATGCATCCATTCTAATCCCAAGGACGTCATCCAGTGTTGGAAGCATCTGTTGACAGTCCGCATTCCAGTCGTATCAGAAACAGACACACAGAGCCAGACCCCTCCGTGACACTGACAGACCACAGAGACCATAACGGGATGGAATTCCTTCGCAAACAACTGATATCTAAATCTAAGCTAAATACATAATAACATAAAATGGAAATATGACAAAGAAAATACACATGAAAATACATTCAATATAACAGTTTTAACTTAAATGATATTTCTAATTTAACTAATTGTGATCCTGGACCACAAAACCAGTGCTTTTTTTTTAATTAAGAGTTATGTATCATCTGAACAAATAAGCTGTCCATTGATGGGACAGGACAATGTTTGGCTTAGATGCAATTATTTAAAAATCTAAAACAAATGTAGATATTAAGAGTAATGTTGTCCAAATTAAGTTCCAATGCATATTACTAATCAAAAATATTTTTTTATATATATATTTATGGTAGGAATTTTACAAAATAACTTAATGGAACGTGATCTTTCCTTCATATCTTAATGATTTTTGTCATAATAGAAAAGAAAAAATTCTGTATTTTTGGCTATTGCTACCTACTTTTTGTTTGGTTTTGTGGTCCAGGGTATATAATTATACATTTATAGGCTCAATTTCTTTTTTCTTACCTTCCGTTGCTGTTTTTCCCATGCTGGATCCAGCAGTAAATCCCGGTCCCATTCTTCCTCCTGCAGCATGTACTCGTCCGGTTCATATCCATTATCATACGGAACGGAAAGCTCGATCTGATTCATCATTTCCAAGCCTTATATTCTGTTATTTAACGGGTAACTTGTGATATTCTGCTTCTGAGTTTTTGGTTTAAGTGCCTCAGGTGTCTCTCTTTCTTTCGTTCGTGTTGGTTTCCAGTCTCGCGGCAGCAGAGCGCGAGCAGTGACAGCAACTAGAGGAGCGACTGTTAATTAGTACTGATGGGTCACATGACCTTTTCTCCTTCCACATCATTCACAAACGGTATTTTAACATCTATGTAACACACCAGCAACCTTCTCCGTCCTCAACAAATGCAGTCACACCTTAAAAGCTTCCTAAACTCTCAATATTTAATATCACAAAACCTTTTCTTCACTGCATAATTTCTTTTAATCTCTGGTTCTACCAAAAGTTGTTTTAAGATGGCTATAAATATATTGTGTCATAGATTAAATTGGCTAAATCCTCATAGGCTAAAACTGTCTTCTTTCCCAATTCCAAAACAAGTTTGATATTGAAAATTGGCGTGTTTTATCGTGTTATTTTAATGTAGGCTATTATAAAGACACTGCACTTTGTTATTAGGCTACAATTGCTGAATGTTTGTTCTTTTCCTTGTTAAGACATGTAAAATGCTTTTGTTATGTAGTGTGATATTGTATTGTACTTGTTGAAAATAAAGCATTTCAAATATATATATATTTCTGAATGTTTGCAGTGACAAACGTTTTGATGCACTAGTATTATATTAGTTTACAGGAGTTTTTTTTAATTAATAGGTTTCATTGTTAATTCTTACCTTCTTGAATGGGCAGCTTGTAGAGGAGAGCATGGTGAGGTGAGCCAGTTTTTACTTACAATGTGTTTAAAGTAAGCACATGACAGTAATAAATCCAGTTTAATGTAGGCCTGTATAAATTTCAGGATCCGGTGCATCCTTGGGAATTGTAATTTTGTATTCAAAATAAATTGCTTTGAAAATAAAAGTAGTCTTGGTTTGCCCCTAGTGAGGGGTAAATTGAGCCTAGGGAGAGGATAACTAGAGCCATTTGGGGTTAAACTGTGCAGTTGATTTTGTCTTCATTTATTGAATTATTTTAGATTTTCATAACAAAATAGTTGAAGAGAAAAAACACGGGTCTCTCTCCAACAGTGAGAGCAAAAAATCTAATTTTTTTACACAAATTTTAACTAAATCGTTAAGGTACAATTTAGTATAGAAGATTCTTTATTCAGTCAGACATTTATGTTACTGTACATTGCTTGAGCAGCCAGTAAACAAAATATTTTAAATTCTCCAAACCATCTCACACTGTGCTAAATGCCTTTTTTATCTACACATATCATTATTTTTTCATAATCTGAGGTAAACAAAAGACAACTGAAACTCAAAGCGTAGAATTTATTTCTGTAGAAAACTATCACACGTCCATACACACAAATACAAAAAAAAGAGAGAAAGAGAACAAACACAACTAAAGGTTGTTTGCACTGGTCTCAGGATTGAGAAAAATACTCTTTGGTACTTCTGTATGAGTTTCAGGGATTGATAAAACAGATTTTTGTAACAGATCTTCTGGTCATAAACTTTCTGCTTGGTCGTTCAGCTTGTTATGTTCCCTGTAACAATTACATTAATGTTTATGGAGTGTTCAGTGGTAAAAAATTTTTTTTAAATAGAGGTCTGTTGAAGATTAAGACAAGGCAGAGAGTGCAAAAGAAACATTAAAAATCAATCCTAAATAAATAACTAAAATAAATCATTTGATTGGATCTCTGCATATTCATGGTGCTTACAGTCAAAGCATGTGTTGCCCGGAAGAAGGGCACAACAATAGAAAAACTGCACAGACCGATGCATAGTCATTCACTCCTTGTACAGACACACATCCCACACTGACCAAAACTGACACTAAACAAGAAATAAAAGAAGAAAGGTAAGTATCATTCCATCTCGGACACTGCACAGGGCCGTCTGAATTCTTGACCTCGTTCATGTATCCATTTGTTCGATACTGGAAGGAAAGAAAAGAAATAGAGAATTAAACAAGTGAGAAAAAACATTTGTTGGCCAAAACATTTCCATTTCCATACTTGCTTATTATTAAGAGAATAAGAGACTCACCCCATTTGTTGCCTACTAATACTGGACAGGCAGCATGTCTTGTGCTGTAGTCTCCTTCTCCGCTGGCAAAAAGGTTATACCAGAATACTGCCGTACCCTGAAACATAACAACCAAAGAAGAGAGTGAATATTAAAAACTAATGAACTAGTTTACAGATTATTAATTAAAATGATTAATTGTTAATGGTGTTTCACCTTTTTAGGCCACACTGCTGCTCCAACATCTGGGAAGACTGTAGCGCCTCCTGCTGGCACGTCACTCATCTGCAAAACAAATAATTATAGTACTGTGTATGTATGATGCTATATTACTTTAGATTTTATTTCAGGCATTTTAACAAGCATAACTACTTGAAATCAGCCATGTGATAAATCATGTGAAATGATTGACATAGTGTGTATCATGTGAAAGACAGGTTACTTACATAAAAGAGCCAAGTGGCAATTCTGTTTCCTGTGCCCAGTTCTTTAAAGGCATCTGGTTCATCTTTCTGTATTTATAATAAAACATAGTTTGAAAATTAGGAGACATATTCTCACACTACTGTTCAAAACTTTGGTGTTAAATGGTTTTGAAAGAATAAGGATATTCTCACTATGTTTATTTAATCAGAAATACAGCAAAACTGTAATACTGTGAAGGATTATTTTGATTTAAAATAGCTATTTCCGATTACTATTTAAATTTGATTTTTGCCTTTGATGGCAAAGCTGAATTTTGATAGTCACATCTGATACGATCCTTCAGAAATCATTCTAATCTGATTTAGTGTTCAAAAATCTTACTGACCAGACTTTTGAACAGTAAACAATATAATAATGCTATGCTGAGTTAAAGTGCTGATGTGTCTTTTTTTATCTGTGAAATAAGGACAGGAACTTACTCTTCCAAAGTCAAAATGAGGCTCGTACTGGCCACCAACTCCATAATTTGCAACCTTAAATGAAAAACATTGATTATGACCTTTTCAACAAAGCAATATTACAATGTGTGGATTCTTGAATGTGCCGTCAGTTTAAAAGCATCTTATTGGCTGATTGTGGGAAAGCTCCTCTTACCTGCAGCTCTTCTGCTGTGTCCATTTCCAGGCCTGTTACATCCTCGATACGCTGGTTAATTGTTTCAATAGTAGAATGCTCATATCCAGAAAGCCAAGCACTAGAATGAAGAAAAGAGAGTGGAAGTTGAACAAAATGTTAAACAACTAAATATAAAAGTTATTAATATGCCATTATATATATAATAAAAAGACCACATGCCACAACATGCACAAAGAATCTCAGACGTTTTCACATCATGTTTGTGGAACAAAATGATTTTATTTTGTTTAGCTATAAATGTGAAAACGCCTGATTGTGAAAATGGAAAGACAAGTGAAAAAGTGACTAAAAACAAAATAGACAGCAGTCAGTGTGAAAGTGAATTCACTCTCTTTTTAAATTAAATATCAGAGGAAAGGAAATTAGCAACAGGAGTATGAATGAGTGTGATTGTGTGCGTGTGAGAGAAAGAGAGTAAGAGAACGAGAGAGAGAGACCCCTCAGCTACTGCAAATCAACTAAAACATTACTCTTAACCACGTTTTCTGACAAAACCTTTGCTAACTGACACCTGCAACGCTGATGTAAGAAATTAATTAATCACATTTCATACACATTACTGTTAATAAGTTTATGAGATAAGTTTAGTTTTTCAACAGTCATATTGTGAAATATTATTCCAATTTAAAATATTATTTTCTATTTTTATATATTTTGTAATGTAACTTATTCTTGTGACAAAAGCTCTAGACTTTTAAGAATTTATTTGAACATTATTTATTTGTACATTAAAATACATTATAAATGTATTCACTTTTGATTCATTTATGTGTCCTTGCTAAATAAACAGACACCTATTTTATTCAAAAGACTCTTACTAACACAATTGTTTGAACGGTAGTGTGTACATCATTTATTTGAATATATTCATTCCCTCTACAGAGAAAGTTAGTGGCCTTAAACTCACAATTATAGTTTTTGGTGTGATAGGAACCCTGGAGTAGTCCAGCGACTCTACCCAGTCTGCCCATGCTGAGACGCGTGTTCTCAAACACTCATAATAACTAGGATAAGTTAAACCACTTGCCTGTGTGGGTGGAAATGCGAGTGAGACAACAGAACTATGTATAGCTCTATTAAAAAAAGCTATTTAAATCCACAGACTCAAACGGCTTGTCATGCGGAAACTCAAAGCACCGTGCTGTATGTGTGCATTCACAATCATTTTTTTCAGTCAATCAAGGGGACTGTAGAAGAAGAAAGACTTCAACATCTGTTGCCTGTGAAACTGGGTCAACAAAGCTCTGACTAATTTACTGCCAAGTGAAGGTTTGATTTCTGGGCTTAATTCAGTATCACAACACACTGTGAATCTACATTTCAAACAGGGCTCTCTAGAGATGATCAGATGATGATGATTTTGGATAGGAAGTTTTGACCGTTGACCCCTTACCTCTTGGAGACTCTGTACTGGGCAGTGGTCAGTTTTCCTGTATTTGGATCATGTACAGTGGCTCGCTTTAGCTATTCACCATTACACAAAGCAAAGAAGAGAGAGAGAAAAGGTTGGAGGAGGAGCAAGGACATACAAAAAGGTGAATAAAGAAAGTGTAAATAAAAAGGATAAATACAAGAGAGAAGGAGAGAGAAAGAACAAGAGAAAGAGAGAGGTCACTTTAGTGTCATTTTCTGAACTGAAGCCACGTAAAGAACAGGGACAGAACTGTACACCAGCAGCGATGCAAAAGTTTAAATCATTTTGATGCCTCAAGTCAGTCATTAGCACAAATGAATACAAGAATGACTAATCCTAAACGTTCAAATTGTCATTTAAAAATCACTCTGTCCCAGTTCAAGCCCTCCGCACAGACAACATAATGACTACTGCAAGAAAAAGTAACAAAGTAGAGCATTTCTTACTCTTTCTTTCTTTTATCCAGCACCATATGACAAAAAGACAGCGAAGCAGGGTGGACAACTCCTCAGCATGAAAGCAATAACTAGTGTTAAAGTTAAAGTAGTTCCTTTCAACATAATAAGAAATGTTAGATTCTAGATTTCAATATGTTAATAAACAATCCTTCTTCAAATATTTGAATTATTTGTAATTTAAACATATTTTTAGTTTTCTAATGCAAATGTAAGAATTGAATTGATAATTGTGATTTAGGATTGACTATGTTTTGTATTGTTTCTGCTAAGGAGTTCCCAGATTCTACAGGTCAGATACGGCACGACGGTTCGTTTTGTTGCCAGCGTTCCTGCCTCGCACACTGATTGCCTTACCTCTTACTGATCCTGTAGGGGGCGGTCTCTAGCACACCCGTGACGGGATTGGATATAGTAGCCCTACGGAGCTGAGGAGCCACATAAGAATTACACAAAGGCTCCTCCACACCACCTCCAACCCTCACTCATATTTACAAAAAAACGAAACCCTAAAAGGCTAGAACGATTTTTACACTGTTGTGGTTCACATATATGACCCTGTCTTGAAAAATTATAATCAAACACGTGTAATAACATGTATAATATATATTTAGAATTGATTAAAAATGTCTATTATACAGAAAGCACAACTCACTCTGGGTTTTGCCATCTCCTTCACTGTCTTGATCTCACTGTCAGAGATGATGTCATGATAACGGACAATATGTGGGCGGTCCCATTCGTCTTCCTGCTTCACCGGAGCCAAAAGCAACCGCGGGTTACGGTTGTTGTCATGGTAACGGCAAAACAGTCGGCTCTGTCTGCGGGGCGTCTGCAAATAAAGTAAGAATTTGAGAGAAAATGGAAAACAAACCAAAAATAAATAAAATAGAATAAACGTTTAAAACGATCTGCTCACCAGTTTGATTCCCTCTCCTCTGCACAGCATTTCATATTTCTTCCTCTCTGGCAGAGGGTCTTTGGAGCGTTTTCTCTGAGCGTCACGTTTGTCCAGCACTTTCTTTTCTCTTTTTTTACCTTCCTCTTCATTTTTCTCGGCCTCTGCCTTTCTCTGCTTCTCCAGCTGGAACTCAAAGTACTTTAGGTTCCCATTGGCCCTCTGGTGATTCGGGTCTGAGATTCACACACACACATTCAGAAAAAAAACATCATTTCCATGTTGTGCAAGTTCACTGTTTCTGCTGTTGTTCTAACTAACCCACATATGTCATTCCAGTCATTCATTCATTATAATTAAAGTTCCTTTATAGCAAGTTAGAATATTCAACAGTCTTTATTCAACATCCCAGGAAAGATTATATATTAATAGGCTATCTACTCAAAATAAACTAAGAATCACAAAGATATATGCAAAAATTCTGCCCGCTCCCCTACAAGCAGATAATTCTTAAACTAAACAAAAAAATAATCATTAAAAAAAAATTATTAAATAAGTTTAAAATGCTACATGCTAACATTACGATAACGTATAATAATACATGTTTAGATTATATGTGCTGTTATAGGTAACTATAATAAAACATAAATATTTGATGAAAAGCTTAAACTAAAAAAGGAAAATAAGAAAGCACAAAAATTACAGAAACAAAAAAACAAATGAAACATAAAAAAAGACAAGAGCACATAAAAAAAAAATTTGAAAGTGAAAATATAAAATAAAAACAATAATATATATGTACACATATTTTATTCAAACATTTTAGTTTTAATGAATGGTTTGAATTTTTACCCAGTTTCAACATCCTCTTGGTGAGCTCCAGGGCTCGCTCTAGTTCCCCCTGCTGGTAGATGGCATAACTCAGGTAGTCCATGACTGTGACCTTTTCTATGGTGGATTCCTCCCCTTCATCCAGCTGTGTGAGGGCCTGAGCCATCCAGAGCTCTGTGTGATAGTAATCTGCCTCAGAGTAAGCAATCTTCCCCAGCTCGAAGCAGTCCGCCACTGTCATCCGGCTCTTGTGCACAACACCTGAGGTCACACCAGTAAAAAAAACACAAAAACAAATTGTCTCTATAATTAAATGTCATATATTTACTTGCGTTGTTCTAGGTATCATGAAACTACCATGATTATGATGTTACTTTTAAGACATCTATTCTGCTGCCGTCCCATAGGACAACCATTACGCTATAACAAGGGTTAGTTTTATAAACAACGGAGACATATTTGAAACACACATTACTTCCAGGTAATGTGTAGGTCCAAACAACAATTTGTTTCATAACTGGTGTTGTCCTTTTCTTTTCTTTCTTTCTTTCTTTCTTCTAAATGCCACTGATTTTATCAGTCTATTTTATGGAAACCTGATAAAGACTCTCGTTTTGTTAACTCATCACAGACACAGCATGATGCTTCTCATAGGGTTCACATAAACCATAGTAACGCAATGTACTTGATAAAGATATCCTGGAATGCATAAACACACAGACATGTACAATTGCTCACCAGGCAAGTCTCCATTAGAGATGGTGTAGGCAGACAGCTGGTATGTGTCCTGTAATCTAAGCAAAGCTTTGGCTGCTCCTGTCTGGTCCTCATCTGTTGGGAAAAACTGTCTCTGCGTGGTTAAATTGGAGATAAACCCTACAAAAGAGAAAAAACAGAGAAGAGAGGCTTGAATTTGAAGATTGCCAGATTACAACAGATTAAGAGGTTTATAACATGTATAGAGATATTTAAGCAAATAATGCAATAACTATTAGCAGTGGGCTATTGAACAGTACACTACTACTACTAGTAGTAAAGATATTTATAAACATTTCTATTTCAAATAAATCCTGTTATTTTGAAGTTTCTATTAATCAAATAATCTTAAATCTTAATTATAAAACTAATAATAGTTTCCACAAAAATCTGCATATTATAATCAATATCAATTATCACTTATTATCATTGTATAATCAATTACATCAATTATTACAAATCCGATATATATAAAGTACAGACCAAAAGTTTGGACAAACCTTCTCATTCAATGGGTTTTCTTTATTTTCATGACCATTTACATCGGTAGATTCATGGCATCAAAACTATGAATTAGTTATGAGTTATGTACTTAACAAAAAAAGGTGAAATAACTAACTAAAGAAAAACCAGTGGCCATCATTACTTTAAGAAATGAAGGTCAGTCAGTCCGGAAAATTGCAAAAAATTTTATTGTGTCCCCAAGTGAAGTCGCAAAAACCAAGCGCTACAACGAAACTGGCACACATGAGGACCGACCCAGGAAAGGAAGACCAAGAGTAACCTCTGCTTCTGAAG
>JAUMHI010000061.1:6637558-6675347 GCA_032359435.1 Enteromius unitaeniatus
AATAGCTGCCAGGAAACCACTGCTAAGGAGAGGCAACAAGCAGAAGAGATTTGTTTGAGTCAAGAAACACAAGGAATAGACATTAGACCAGTGGAAATCTGTGCTTTGGTCTGATGAGTCCAAATTTGAGATCTTTGGTTCCAATCGTCGTGTCTTTGTGAGACGCAGAAAAGGTGAACGGAGGGATTCCACATGCCTGGATCCCACTGTGAAGCATGGAGGAGGAGGTGTGATGGTGTGGGGGTGTTTTGCTGATGACACTGTTTGGGATTTATTCAAAATTGAAGGCACACTGAACCAGCACTGCTACCACAGCATCCTGCAGCGACATGCCATCCCATCCGGTTTGCGTTTAGCTGGACGATCATTTATTTTTCAACAGGACAATGACCCCAAACACACCTCCAGGCTGTGTAAGGGCATTTTGACCAAGAAGGAGTGTGATGGAGGGCTGCGGCAGATGACCTCAAGATGGTTTGGGGTGAGCTGGACCGCAGAGTGAAGGAAAAGGGGCCAACAAGTGCTAAACACCTCTGGGAACTCCTTCAAGACTGTTGGAAAACCATTTCAGGTGACTACCTCTTGAAGTTCATCGAGAGAATGCCAAGAGTGTGCAAAGCAGTAATCAGAGCAAAGGGTAGCTATTTTGAAGAAACTAGAATATAAAAGATGTTTTCAGTTATTTCACCTTTTTTTGTTAAGTACATGACTCCACATGTGTTCATTCATAGTTTTGATGCCTTCAGTGAAAATCTACCAATGAAAATGGTCATGAAAATAAAGGAAACACATTGAATGAGAAGGGGTGTCCAAACTTTTGGCCTGTACTGTATATCTGATATATATTTTTATAAAACGATGTATAACGTCACTCTGTTCATCACTAATTACTAAGTCAGACTTCAAATGCCACTAACCGTTGGTGGTGTCTTTCAGCACCAGGCTCTCCAGATCACCCCACTCACTGTTGAGTCTTTTCATCAGCTTGAAGGCATTGACCGGGTGCCCCAGGAATCCCTCAGGGTCCTGAGTGGCTGTGTTTGTCAGAGAGTCCAGTTTGTCTGCCCATCTGATGCAGAAAAAAAACAAATATTCAACAGCTGTTTCGTTATTTGTGAAGCAAAGGATAGGCAGATATAGTAAACGTGTGTTTACTTACTCTTTGACCTGCTCTAGTCTATTCTCCTCCTGTCTGATGTATTCTTTCAGCGATGTCACCAGGTCCTTCTCTGTGTACAGTAAGTCTGTCATCTGACCTATAAGTCAAAAAGTCAAACATGAAATCTAAAAACACAGCAGACTTTCTTTAATCTATGAAACAAATTTTGACAGAAGACTAAATATCATACAAAGATTCAATTGTGTGTATGTATGTGTGTATATATATATATATATATATATCTTGCAAAAAAATAATAAAATAAATCACTACCTGGAAGTTTCATATTTTGGCAGGATGTATAGCTTAATAATGAATGGATTTGGATACATTATGAGACAGGAAGATCAGCTCACCTATAGAAGTGAAGAAGTCATTGTGGGCGTACAGAGCATGGAAGAGGAAACTCAACAGGAACCAACACAAAGCCATCCTGAGAGAAAAAGCGAGTGTCATTGGTCATGCATCTAAAACGATACAATGCAACATCCTCCTGATGTCATAATTTATTTTTTCTGCCTTTTGAGGTGTTAATACAATCAGATACCTCAGCCAACTCTCAGAGTAAGGAAAATGCATTACTGAACCAAATAACACATCTAAAATACACTGAAAATGTGATTTGTTTGCCAAACCCCCCGGTGCACACCCATTTAAATACAGATGCTGGATCACAAATTTGGCACAAAGGTGGAATCCAGAGGGCAAACAAAGAGCATTACGCCAGGCTTGTGGGAAGATCCCTTTTGTGTGCTAGTGTCACCATGTCTAAACATCATGTTGCGTTTTTTGTTAAAAAGGACAACTACTGCAAGCCTCTGGTCAAAGAGAAAGCCTCATTAGACAAATATCCTGACAAATTTACTGACACACACTAAGAAATCACAATCATCATCACTTGTATTATACAACTGTTGCATCTTAAATGCATATCTGAGATGAATATCTTGCAGATATGTAATGGTATGCAAAAAGCTTCTGACATATGAGATACACAAAAGTAATGCCCTAAAGGGCCAAAAATCCCAAACTCAGAGGACCTGCTTTGCTATGCTTGCTCATGTGCTCTGCAGGAGGTACCTGTCTGAACGAGCAGGCATCTTGTATGAACTCGCATGCCTTAATGTAGAGAACTGGCTTTATTATAAAGAACTGAAATCGTTAATCAAATAATTTTTAAAGTTAACATCTAGCATTATTTAGATCATTTTCTACTTTATTTACTCTTCACAAAACTCCAGAGAAAACGTATTCCCACAAAAATCTCTTAACTTAAACTTAAATCTAAAAAAAAGTAGCCTAATCTAAAGAAAATTCTTGATTTTTAATATGCAAGCGCAACTGATTTTTTTTTTATTATTATTTAAACCAGACAAACTTTAATTGATTTTTTTTGAGAATATTGCTGATAATAATTTTTTTCCCCTTATTTCCACTAATATCACTTTCTATGCCAGTTAATCTGTAATATAATTTTAACTAAGGTAGAAACAACACCACAAACGTCACTAAGTATTAGCAGTGTGTTTGATGAATTGTCATAATATCATTTTATACATCCGAGTTGACACTGCAAGTCCTCAAGCAGTGGCTAACTTTTTAATTCCCATCTTAGGTTACATCAGTGATGCATTCATTTCTTAAAAATTAGATACAGCAGTTCAAAAAGCAGCCTGCTGTATAATTACAGGAAAGACCCTAGTGGAGTGCGTGAGCTCGTGAGGGTCCAGCATGGAAGCCGACCGCAGTTCATTGGGTACAGAGCCACGGAACTGCCACGTCTTCTCGCACCGCCCCCCTCGAAAACTCGAGGTGACATCACCGAACTGCAAACTTTTCTAGAGGTTCCAAACGCCAAAGGAAAACCTCATAAGAAAATCTGTGCAGAAGGACAGATGAGACTCTATCGTTTTTATTAAACACGGATTACTCTACTCACTGCAAGTGTGTCAGTCAATGAAACACGAGTTGCAACATTAGGGTATGTCTTATAACATAATGCTGCAAATAATGTTAAGTTCGTATGCCTTCTCCAAATTCACTTTAGACCACATATATATTCTTCATAACAACAAAAATAAGACTTGTAAAGTTTACCATAAGCTAGGCTATATGAGTAGTATCGCTTAATGAGCTTGAAACTTCTTTTTTCCTAAAGACGGAGTCATTGAATGCTATCCTTGTGTCTATATTATTGCGTGCAGTGAAGAATGGGTGCAAGATAAACTCGTAGTGCACCACGTTTTCTCAACCAAAATAGTTTCAACTCTTTTTTAGATATCCAGTGAAGTAGCTATCTTTGTATCGCCGTCATGATGTATTGCGTTACAATTTCACTACCGATATAAAAAGTCGTTGTGATAATAAATATTCTAACGATAAACCAACATGAAACAAAGTAAACTTCCTCAGAGAGGTTAGGAAGTAAATATCCTCGTACCTTTCAGATCGTCACCGCGCAGACAAACAGTAAATCGCTCCCAATGTTGCACCAGAGATGCAGCTGATGAGGAGCTCCGCGTGGATGGAGAACTCTTCTGTGTTTACGATGCTGCTTGTGTGCAGCCGGGCTTTATCTGAGAGGCCGTACCGCTCTTCTCCTCGCTCCTCATCTGGCGGAGGGGATTCCGCTGCGCTACGTGCAGAGTCTCACACACTCTCTCAAACTCATGGAACCAGGTGGAATTTTAGAACTGCGCATGCGCAGAGTACAGCGCCTACACCGCATTCCATTGGGCTCATCCTTATGATGTGGTACTTGATACAGCTGTGAAATTGTTCTACACAGTTTGCATACATATTTTAAGTATGCATAGGTTTATACTCCAAATGTTCCCATAAAAACATCCAACATAACCTATAGTTATTTTTGTATAATTCGTTATGTATCCTTAATTAAAGAAAAAGTTCACCTCAAATCAATATTATGGATAGAGAACTCAGCTTGTGGATTACTCGCATTAACTTGTGAATTATTGTGTTTTTAGCTCTCAGAGTATCAAGTAAGCTCTTGAGGTAATGCTTTCTCCAAATCTCTTTCAATGAAGACATAAACTTCTCTACATATTTGGATGACCTAAGAGTAATTTTCAGAACATTTTTATTTTTTGGGTAAGCTATTCCTTGAAAAAATGCTGTTATGTGTCAATCAAGGCATTATCTGCTTGTGTGTTTCATAGCTGCTGGATAATGAATATGCACTGAAAAGGGAAGTCTGTGTTTTTTAATTTTTTTGTAAAAAAAAAAAAAAAAAGAAGTGGAACTTTTTCTCTTTCTCCTCTAACACTCAGCACTATAACAATCAACATTCACCGTTGCTTCCTCTCATTTTGATTTATAGCAATTTTTGGAATTTAAATTAAGTGGCAGCTGATATTTATCTTTGTTTCTTCTGCTGGTTTCAATTCTGAAATTTACACTGAGCTGTAAAAGCGGCAAACGTTTGTCAGCCTGAAGAATGTTTGTATGTTTGTGAAACAAGCACAACAGAAACACAATGGCACACATTTGTTTTATAAAGTTTATTGCACTCTATGTAACTAAAGTAAAAATATTGAGCATTTCAAAATAATTTAAGGAAAAGATTCAGTATTATTTGAAATGCCCATTTACAAAATAAAAATATATTTTTTAGCATGTTATAACATGTTTTAGCACAATCACTTAAGACTTTGTCTTTAGCCTTTTGTCTTTAGTGTTATTTTTAGTTATTAAAAAACGCAAACATGATTTCTCATAATACTCCTGTCATTGCAATGCTAGCCAAACATCTGACTTTACTACTATAATAAATCTGGCACATTCCTGTAAGACTGATTCCAAACGTTTTCTTCATCCCAGTCCTCAAAGTAAATCATTAAGGGCAGAAAAGGGTCAAACACTACAGCCTGCAGCTGTGTATGTTTTGTGCTGTTTGTATTTACTCCAGTGATTCAAACTTGTTATTTTACTGACTTTATTGCCTTTTTGGTCAATTAATCTCTTTCCTATATTGGAAGGAATCTTAAAAACAAAACATTAACATCATTACAAACTAAACCTAAACTACACACAAATGAACATTTTCACCTTTAATCCCTCAGGCCACCACATCCTAAAATAAAAAATAAAAGGAAGGTTAAAAAATAATGATAAATACTGTAATTATCATTCACTGCTTTGTACCTGTTTAAACAGTAAACAGCAAAAACAATTGCTTTTCTGATTTTTACCCTACATGAATGTTCATCTTGCTAGTCTGAGCACATATATAAAATATATGCATGATATTTGTCTTCCTTTGGTTTATGATGTATTAAAACTATTCACTAATATTCCCTAATACATTCTATTTTTCTTTTTTGTAAATAAGGCCATCCACAGACTTGCATTTGTTCTAGATTAATGGATGTTTGTGTTTAAGCCATCATATGGCAAACAAAGTCTTTCTTTATAAGTCTGTTGAATTCTTATTATTTTAACCAAGATAAACTAAATCAATTATATAAGTCTGTGAAGAGGTTTCCTTCATTTCATCTCACTGTATTTCCTTCAGAATTTCTCAGAGACGGATGTCATCCAATGAGGTGAGCCTCTGACCAAACAGCAATTCTTCATAGTCAGAGAGCTGCCGAAGAAACCCAGCATTCGGGGCAGTGCAAGCTCGTCTTTCCTTCAGCCAACGAAAAGCATGTAGCAAAGACCAACGGCGATGCTCCATCAGGAATCCCAACGTCAGCACCGAGCTACGACTCCGTCCAAGGCTGCAGTGCACCAACACCCGGCCGCCTGGTGCTCCAGGTGCTCCCCGTAAAGCCTCAGCAATGAATCGAGAAGCTTCTGGAAGGGCCTGCCGAAGATCCTGCTGTGCGTCATCACTAAGCCGCAGCCGAAGATAACGTAAAACACTTGGGAAAGCATCTGAGACTTCAGCTGTGGCATTGACCACATGTGTGATGTGGAGGTTTTTGATGATACGGTAGTCATGTGCCTGCGAGGCAGAGCCCTGGTATAGCGCCCCCTCCAGGATTTCAGAGGGATAGATGGTGAGGGAGCGACGCTCTGTCTCCAACAGTACCATGCGAGGAGTACACAGAAAGGGATAGAGAGAGTGAAAAGCAGAATAGCCCCCCTGGAGGATTACAGGGTCCATTCCCAAAGCACTCAGCTGGAAGAAACAGTGCTGGAGAGTAGGAGAGTCAGCACGGGCCTCCTGACTGCCAACTAGAGTGCAAAGCCACATTACATTAAAATGTATAAATTATTATTTTAATATATGTATCATAATATTTGTACTTTATTGTATTTTTATCACTTTCATTGTTTTACACAAAGTTATCGTTAATATTATTATTAAAATCCAATAAAAGTGCCCAGTTAACATAATAATAATAATAATAGGTAAAAAAAAATTAAATTAGAAGGTTTTGTTATATATTTATCAATTAATACAACATAAATATAATGTATAATATAAAAAAATAACCATAACTTGTTTAATTATTATTTTGATTATTATTACTAACTGATGCTCGCAAAGTTATTCAATTATAAATGTATAGTGTCACGTAAATTATATAACACATTTAAAATAATAAGCATAATAACCCTAATAAACATAATAGTATTTATCAATTAATATTAAGGTATTATTATGAATATAATGTATAACCATGATAACAATAACGTTTTATATTATTATTAAACTTATTGGCATATATTTAACATAAATTATATTTATATAATTAATTAAATAATAGTACATTTACATTTATACATAAATTAGGCTATACAATGTATTGTCAGCACAAAATTCTAAATGTATAATATTTTAATCAGTTCGATTAGATTTTATTTTATTTATAAATATAGAAAAATATTATACCTGGACTTTGGCCTTCTTCAGCATACAGCAGTATTATAGAAAACTCCTGCAGCTGAACACAGCTTATCAAACAGCCCAGTTCTGGATGCATTACTGTCACACTGGCACGGGCTGTGACCAGGTGACTCTGCTTATATCTGCACATGTATACACACATAAACACACACATTTAAATTTAAAAGCCAGACCCATTCACGATCCTTTCACTGAAAATTACACGTCTATATATTTATGTGTATCACTGTTACCTCTCAGCAGAGCGGCAGTCCAGTATCAGTATATAATAGGGATCATGCAATGAAGGTTGGCCCGCTTCAGCATTCAGGAGGTTGTATACCTGCTGCGGGGTAACATAACCTCTTTCTATATTTGCCTTTTCGGGAAGTGCAGGAATCAGAAGCTCTTTCACACAAAAACACAAGGAAACACAAACACAAAATAATTTGAACATTTCAATCAACGTACAATAAATACGTTGTACGTTGTCATTTTTTTTGTCTTACAGCTTTTTTAAACAAATGCATTTCGTTAATATACACACAAGCAGTGTTTAATTATGCAGCGTTAATTATATAATAATAATTATTACCTTCAGCGTTGTTCTGAGATTCAATGACGTCAATTTGAGAGAGTTTGAGTGTTCCATTCATCTCCCTGCAGGGGGCGCTGTTCTGAACCTGCAGAGAGCCCCTTGAGCCAGTGGAGCGAACCAAACGAGATTTCTCAGCTCTGTGAGGAGAGGGGGAATAAATCAAGCAATAGATGTCTAAACACTCTATATTGTAGCTAATGTAATCAACAGTTACACACAGATCCAATCAACCACCAGAGGACAAGTGATGCACTTTTGAGGCATATCAGGTGAAGTATTTATTTTCACTATATTTTCACTATTCTTTGTCAGTGTCTGCTTTGTTAAGTTGAGAAGAAATAACAATATCAGAAAGAAAATAATAGTAATGTTATCAGATGTACTCACCTGGACACCACAATGCCCATGGTTTTGGATGGGAGTCATTCGGGACCGAAGCTCTCTCTCTCTCTTCTATGGGCCAAAAGGTAAGAGAGAGAACACAACCATCCTGATGCACACTCAAACCAGCACCATGCAAAATACACACTGCCTACAGCGTTCCTCTGCTCTACAATACATGCAAAATCGACCAAAAAAGCTGGAATGTATGTGAAATTTTACATCCTTGTGGTTGTTAAATCGTTGTCTGCATGTCACAGCTTTTTTTCCTTCCATTCTACTCTTTCCCTCCCTCTTTGTCAGGTCCTTATTTTAGTGGGTTGCCGGGGTAATGCAGGATAGTGAAGTGCTCTACATGGGCAGGGGGTGAGCTGGCCATGACAGCTCAGATTGTCACTCGCAGACACTTCTGAATGAAAGTAAAATGACAAAAATAGAGATTTTTTATATAATACAAATAGTTAATTTATCATGTACCGTATTCAAACCAAACCTGTTATTTTTAACAGGTAAATATTCTGCAATACATTATCAGAATACACTATTGGAATAATTATGTTAAGTTTTCATCCCCAATGATGCATTTATTTAATCAAAAATGTAGTGATAACAGTAAAATTGTGACATTTTATGACAAATTGTTTTCTCTTTTAATATATTTGAATAAATAATAAAATGTAATAAACAGCTAAAATTACATTCCGGAAATTTTCAGCAGCCATTACTTTAAAATTCAGTGTCACACGATCTTTTAGAAATCACTCTATGCTGATTTAATGCTTAAGAAACGTATTATTATCAACGTTAGAAACAGTGCTGCTTAACAGATTTCTGAAAATCTGAATATTATAATGATTTCTGAAAGATCAAGCCATCCCAGTCGCATAAGGGTGAGTAATGGCTTGGGGGGAATGTCCTTTCATTTTTTGACCTGCCATCACTCTGCCATTCCACAGTACTATGATGTCACCATATCGGTATGTGCTTACTGATATTTGACCTGATTAATAAATACTGGGTTGCCATGGTGATAGTGCATTGACTATCTGTTCTATTTTTCTCACCCACCTGTCATGGACATAATGTGCTTGTTTGTCCTCAGTACATTTATTCTGTGGATCCAGCTGCTAGCAACAGAAATACTCTCATGTGTGCAAACATATTCAGACAGAAATGTTTGTCATGTTATTAGTAATTAATCATGGACCTGTCTGTTGTATTGTATTCATTTTATCTAATTAGAAGCCATATTCACTTTCAAGCATAACATACAATGATCCCTATACTTTAAATGACCCAAAACAGGTCAGTCAGTCAAGTTCAATCACTTGAGTGGGGGGGTGTCATATACAGATGGCATCAGATGGAACATTTTTGGCCCTTCTTTTGTCTGTTTTATAAGGATACCACATTATTATATATCCAATAAAGAAACGAGAAGTTAATCGTCTTAATTTATTAAGCATCAATAAAACTATATAATTGGAGGTTCCCAGAATTTTTTATGTATTCCGTCTTCTACTGCTTATCAGTATATTTTACAACACGTAAAACTCTTAATGTGTGTGTGTGGTGCATAACAACATAAATGTGCAGGCTGTAAGAAAATATTTACCGAGCAACGTGATGCGTGTTCATGCTGCAAGGTGACGTATTCAATGATTAACTCCGCTCGCCCTCTGCCCTGAGTCTGTCTCTGGTACAGATATGCTCTCATTCACCGCAAAGCACTCGAACGAGAGGTAATGGAAGGACTAAATCCAGGAGAAACACAGATTTGAACGGCCCTAGACACACGGGTGAAAGAAAAGCTCTCTTCGACGGTAGTTAGTTATATTTTTTGGGGTTTTTTTTTTTTTGGTCTTCTCAGAGTGAGATAAGATCAAAGTCCACTTGTGCTCGGTCTCTCATGACTGAGACTGAGCAAGGTTTTCAGTCAATCCGTGAAGAAAATAGACTACATAACGGAAAAACAAGATCTCATGATGACCAGGAGATGTGAGTTGGTCTATATTATCGTTTTTTTTCTTTTCTGTATGCTGTAATGTATGTTTTATTATTTGTTTAGGTATTTTAAAATTTATATATGTAATTAAATGATCATTTTACTTTCTTATTTTAGGAGGCTAATGTTATTATAATTTGAAAATGAAAATGTTAAATTCTGCTATTCTATTTTTCATGTTTTCTACAAGTTAAAACGGTTACAAAGATTTTGGACTTTGTGCTTTACGTATACAATATTAATTTAAATTGCTGGACAAGATGTACAAGATATATATCAACGTTTGTTTTGTGTTGATGGCTGAAATAAAGATTACACTGGGCAAAAATAATGGTCAGCATATAATATTTGACCCTGAACCTCAAAACCAGCCATAAGGAGATTTTTTTAAATTGAGATTTATGCATCACCTAGTTTGTTGGGATAATTGTTGGTTAAGATACAACTATATGAAAATAGATAATTTCCCCCCATACCTGACTATTGCTAAAAAAATACTTGTGCTACTTATGATTGGTTTTGTGGTCCAGGGTCACATATATCCAGCTGTTGATATATTAAAAGTTTTATAAAATCTATATTAGAAGACTTTTGTTTCTAAAAGTCATGGTGAATTTATTTGTATTTTATTAATTTTTTTGCTTGTGTTTGTGTACAGGTAGTTTTATGTCCGTCCTCCAAACCCTTATGCTGTAGAAGGGTCAAAATTAATAATAATATTTCACTCCACTCATCCTGGGGTGGGTGGACCGCTAGTATGGACCCCTGGCAAAATCTGGTGTCCAGATGGTAAGTACAAATAAATTTTTTCACAAAGCCTTGTTAAAATCTGTGAACGTGAATACTTGCTTGTTAATGTGCTGGGAGTAGCAGCCATAAAATACCATTAGCGTTTTTATCATTAGCGCTTGTGAGATTATACCATTATACTGCGTCAGTATCTTTAAATTGCTATTCTTAGATTTAGGGGTAAATCTATGAAGATCTATTAAGGCTTAATCAATGTACTTTCTGTCTATTTGTGTTTCAGTTCAGCATGGTGGCAGATGCATACGCCACATGCTCTGAGAGCCTGTGTGTACGAAGTGTGTAAACCATTGGTGCCACTTCTGCTGTGCATCGCGGCCCTGGTGGCTGTGATCGTGTATGCTCTAGCAGATAATCTACGCAGTTTCGTAAGCAGGATCTTCATTCCCCAGTATCACTATCCTTATACAGTGCCACTTGCATTCATACAGGTACGTAAGATTTTTAAAGTTGCTTTACATGACTAATGATCAGAGGATTTCTCTGGCTTTCTAATCCCCTTCAGGGTCAGCGCAGGGCCAGTTTAAAATTAAAAAAGGTTATTATAAGGTTATTATAAAAACTAAAACCATAAACATTGAAATAAATAAAGAAAACCTTTTTAATTTCAACTAGCTGATGAGAAAAGATTTATAATTTTTTTAATTAAAAATGTGATATACTAAAATAATAATAAATTATATAGACATATCAGAGGATACTAAACATGCCAGAAAGCACCACAAAGTTTCTAAAACTTTAGCACAATTAAAAAAGCAAACATTTTGATTCAGATTATTAATGTTGATGTTCAAATAATGCTATAAATAAACATTAAATAATGGGGAAAAAAACATTTTTATGCTAAAGCTTAAAAAGCTCTGAGTTATTCGAATTTTGCAGTATATCTAAGCTGCTGTTTCATACAATTAAATTTAAAAGGAAACTCAGAAAATTGACAAAAATATAGGAATATTGGAATTCATTCCAAGTCACACAGTAGATTTTTTTCAGCCAAGCTGTTATTCAGTGAAGAATTTCCATTCAAACATGAGATGTCAAGTTGTTTTATGTCAGGATAATGTCAAGTGGACAATTATTTAAAGTCCTACACAAGTATTTTGGATATAAACCGTATCATCAGCATTTAACATCTCTCAGTGTTTAAAAAAGATTATTTGTAAGGTCATTTGACTAGTGCTATAAACTGGTGCAGTCCTTTTATTGTTTGCGTTTGAATGTTATGGCTGGGCTATAGTTTTAAAATACAGAAGGGATGTCAGCAGTTGACAAATGAAAAATACATGTATCTACAGTGGGGTCAAAGACTGAGACTACTAGCTACTAAAGTATTAGTAACTACTAAAGTATCGATTTAATAAAAGCACAGAATGTCTTAGAATTTAGTTTGTTCCTATTTTGCTTTAGCATGTGAGCTGCATTAACTCCACAAGCATAATTTGACTTGTTCCAAAGAGTGTCTTGAGCTCGTGACCTTCTCTATAAAGAGTCACATGATCAGTGTCAAAATCTGTTTGATTATTGACCTAAAAACAGCCCAGAATTGTACTCATTTTGCATTATAAAAATGCACCATTTCAAAATCTTGAGATTGTATACTTTATATATAAAAGAAACTGTTGTTGTGTTGTAATAGTTTAACAGTTTTAAAAAATTTGAACTCTTTTGCAGTTTACTTGCACAGTTCAATAGATTTGCAGTCTGACAAATATTCAGTGTATTAAATGTTTCCTTAAAACTGCATGAATAATAATTCTAAAAATGCTCAAATGTTATTGTATCGTAGTGCGATACAGCTTTTACTGCTTAAATGTCACGTTATCATCTATGTTTATTATGCCTTGAAAGTGGTTTTCTTAGGTACACAATGAAAAGCGGTATATGGCCCTGTAGGCATTTTAATGGCACACGTTTTAATCTCCTATTTTAGCCTTGTCAAAACTTCCTCGTGCTTTTGCTTCCTTCCCTTCAGGTGTTTTTAAATCTCCTGGCACTGCTAGCTTTGCACAGCGTGGGTCTGATCCACCTAAAGCCTTTTTCACTGAGGCTGGGCGAGCGTTTGTTTGTGCCGGCGGTCTGTGGGAGCGTCCAATGCATTTTGGCCATATGGGCTGAAGCCTGTTCCCACTCTGGCCTGTACCCGCTAGTCACCCGCTTCCTCCCAATGGTCTGTCTGAGCTTGGGTCACCTGTTTGCACTGAATATGCCAGGCTCCATCCACGTCTCCTCCCTTTTGACTGTACTCACCGTCGCTTCAGTCACCGTCACAGGTACACCGTTCAGGTTTATTTTGGTGTGTTTATTTACTGATCATTGCAAAAGGGTTTCAAAAGTAAAACTGAACTTTGGCTAATGTTTATGCAAGGTTCTGTGAAGAACAGGTCGTTTTTAAAGTTACTAATCACGTTTAACTTCTCTTTTCAGCATGTAAAGGACTTCATTTGATAGAATCACTGGAGTACGTCTACTCCCCCCTTAGCCTCGTCCTCCACAGCCTCTCTCTTGCCTGGCTAGCCAAAGTCTCCCAAACGGAGCGAGGCCATGCCACAACCTTTGACCTTTACTACACTCTGACAGTGACACGTGCCCTCTTGTTAGGGTTCCTGTGTGTTTTACACCCTGATGGACCAAAGGCACTGATGAATGGCAACTGGCACAGTCTGCTGTTTCTGGGATACATGCTCGGGATGTTACTGCTGGGTGCTGTCCAGCTTCTCTTTGTGGATGTAACGGCACTGTATTTTTCTGCTCTCCCAGCAGCTGTGCTGCATGTGACCAGAGGGCTGGTTCTGCCCCTGTTCAGTCTGCTATAGGACATACGAACCAGTCAGAGTGTAGATCATTCTGAAGAGGAAAAGTTTGTGTAACCAATCAAATACATGATTGATTATTACAGTATTAAAACCAAATTTATAGGCATGACAACCTCATGTGAAGATAATTATAATTAATTAATGTGGTAATGCTACCAGTAAACACTGATGTGCTACTCCTTTCTAAGCTTGCACTGAAACTATGGCACAACTACCACACACATCCTACGAATGGGGTGTTTTCATGAAGGAGCTGATACTTAAGTTCTGGAATTTAAATTATTAAGCTACAGGTTTTTTTGTACAGACTATATTATTATTTTTATGTTTTAGCTGGAAGTTTTGAGAAAGAAAACAAAATTATTTTGCATAAAGAAAATTATGCCTTTTTAAGTCCTTTAGGGTTTTTGTGATTTTCATGATGCGCTTTATTAAACAAAACACAATTTTGTATTGCAAACTCCTCATTCTAATTACTGAAATGCAGAAATTAAGTTACGGTTTTAGCTTTTTGGATGCACTCGGTTTAACTTCTGCTTTTATTTTTAAAAAGTCATGAAAATGACAAACTTCCGGATGCATTACAGTAATAAGAATGCCCTTAACTGTCATAACTACAAAATGCTAAAGTAATTAACCTTAAAGGCCATAAAAAAACGTAATGTTTAATATATGTTTTTTATATTTTAGGGGTGAAATATGATCAAAGCATGTTCTTTACAAGCTTGGTGAGATTCACCGAAGTATACCATTCCCCTTATAAACCCAAACCATTGAAGCCCTTCACTGCATAGTTTCTTAAAATAAAAACTATAAGCTATAAAGATTTATAAACCGCAATACAATGACTTGAGACTATTATAGTAATAATATATTATTTAAATAGAAAACCTGTGACTCATGTATTTATTTAACTCCTAATATGCAGTACAGACTACAGTATTATTGTTAATGTTTGGAGCAAATAAAACTTATTGATGAGGTTTTCTCCTACCTAACCCAGTGTTTTGTTTTTTTTTGTCATATTTTGTATAATTATCACAAATCACAACGCAGATACAGACCACATCTACTACACATTTGTATTGTTACCAGTGTAGGCCAAAGTCTGCCCAAGCGAGAATTATGAGGTTAAAAAAGTTCAGCATTAGAGCTCTGAGGCTTTGCTTCTAATCGGGCATGATTGATTTATCTGTAAAGACTTGGTTAATGTTACACCAGCATGCAATTTGTTTAGTTTAGTCAATGTAGATAAGCACAGTGAAATATTTCCATTCCTTTTCTAGGATAGATAGCTTACAACGTTTCTGTTGCAGTGCATACTTAACAGTTTGATAAATCTCAAATTATGTAATCGTCATTTACAAAATATTAGAAAACATTATCTTTATTCAAAAAGATAAAGTACTGTGACATTTAATGGAGAACAACAAGATCTTAGAGAATAAATTCCTAGTTAGCAAGGAAGTCCTTTGTGTTGAAGGAAATGTTAGGATGTAATGATTCACAGTTCAGTACTGGGTGTGGAGCAGAAGACCATAAATATCGCCACCTGATAGAGGAACAGCTGATGTGCACTAGGTGAAGGAACAATGAGTGAGTGATAAGTGCGTGATAAGTCTCTGTGAGGTTTTTCCACTTTAGTTTGATGTATCAGGACTGATCTGCATCAGGTGGGATGTGGATGCCTAGACTCTGCAGTAGGTTAGAAGCAGGCCCAGCAAGGCCGGCCTGAGAAGCGAGAGACTCCAGTAAATTTGAAACCAGGTTGAGATCCACATCAAGCGGCTGGATTTCTTCCTCAACCAGATCTGACCTTGAGGCGTCTGATGAGTTTTCAGATGCAGCTGCTTGATTACTGGCCTAAAAGGAAATGGAAAAATAAATAAATCAATAAAAGTGTCCACAAGGTTACGTGCACAGGATAAACAACATCTGTGGAGACTTACTCTGTTATTCTGTGTAAAGCTTTTGCCAATATTTGTGCTTTGCAGTTCCTGGTCCATTTCATCCATGTATTTCCTCAGATTGTCCAGCGCCTCGGCACCTGTCTGCTCCTGAGATTCGCCATTCTGCACTTCTTCATCCTCCTCCTCCTCCTCCTCCTCTTCCAAGTCATCAGAGTCTAACTCATCATCCTTACTTCCTATAAATACCATAATACCATTTTTCTATTTGGCAAATGTATTGGAAACAGCGTATTTTGACAGTGTAAAATTAGTTTTTTGTGAAAATATAATAATGGAATCACGGACAGAATAAAGAAGTTGCCATATAAATAAATGTTTATTTTACAGATTTATTTATTTAATTATTGTTGGTCAAATTATTGTTTTTAAATTGATACATTTAGTATTTATTTATAATTTAGTAAATATTATTTGAAATACATATTATATTTCAGCATATATTTTATTATCTCTAAAATTAAATGTGATATTATATACAATGACTTTATATCAGATCTGTATCTGATATAATATATATCGTGATATAATACTTATACCGTGACCTGTAAAATATCAATTAAAAACGCAATTTATTTGTCTGCCAGTGCATTAACAAAATGCACACAAATTTGATTTCTACATAGGATTACAAAGAGCAGATATATATATACACACACATATATATTAATTAAAATGTTGTGGAAAACATCAATTTGTTCAGTGATTCAACTCAAATTGTGAAACTCATGAATTAAATAAATTCAATGCATTCTTTTAATTGTGATGATTTAGGCTCACAAAAGAAGAAAAAGATGCACAACCAACCGAGAGACCTGTAGACTGATTGCCAAGTAAAAGCAATTCAAGAATTTGGGTGGAATGGAAACTTTACAAGGAATGGACTGAGGTTGTGGTCAAGGCATCAAGAGCCACCACACACAGACGTGTCAATGAATTTGTCTACAGATGTTGTATTCCTCTTGTTAAGCCACTCCTGACACCACAGGTGTCTTAACTGGGCTAAGGAGAAGAAGAACTGGACTGTTGCCCAGTGGTCCAAAGTCCTCTTTTCAGATGAGAACAAGTTTTGTATTTCATTTGGAAATCAAGGTCCTAGAGTCTGTGGAGAAGAATGGAGAAGCTGATAGCCTAAGTTGCATGAAGTCCAGTGTTAAGTTTCCACAGTCTGTGATGATTTGGGGTTCAGAGTCATCTGCTGGTGTTGGTCCATTGTGTTTTTTGAAAACCAACGTTTACCAAGACATTTTGGAGCACTTCATGCTACCTTTTGCTGACCAGCTTTTTAAAGATGCTGGTTTGATTTTAAAGATGCACCTGCCCACACTGCCAAAAGCACCAAAAGTTGGTTAAATGACCATGGTGTTGGCATCCAGCAAACTCGCCAGACCTGAACCTCATAGAGAATCTATGGGGTATTGTCAAGAGGACAATTACAGCAAAAAATGCAGATGAAGGCCACCGTCAAAGAAACCTGGTGCCACAAAAGCAGTGCCACAAACTAATCACCTCCATGCCATGCAGAATTGAGACAGTAATTAAAGCAAAAGGACCCCCTACTAAGTATTGAGTACATGTATAGTAAATGAACATACTTTCCAGAAGGCCAACAATTCACAATTTTTTTTTAATTGGTAATATGAAGTATTCTAATTTGTTAAGTTTTGTAAAAATGTAAGCCTAAATTATCACAATTAAAAGTACTAAAAACTTAAACTTCAGTCTGTGTGCAATGAATTCATTTAAAACACAAATTTCACAATTTGAGTTGCATTACTGAAATAAATCAACTTTTCCACAACATTCTAATTTATTGAGATGCACTTGTAACTGCACAATTTTTTTTTCTTATTCTCTGAAAATCTCACCTAGCAGTCTATCAAGAGCACTGGTTACTGCATCTGGATCAAAACTGAAGGGCTCAGCTAGAAAAGATCTGAAACACAATTTGGAAGAAAAAAAAAAAACTATCATTGTAATAAATAACTGAAGTGATGACAATTTAAATGGAATATCATTACCTGGGTATTTCAGCTCCTTCATGAGAGGACACAGCATTGATGAAGTTCTTCATGCCTTTCGTTACAGCTATGAGACTGTAGCCAGCTTCTTCCTCCAGCAGCTCCTCATCAGGTTGTGCCGTCTTGCGAGTGGCATCACTCACCCCTCGACCTCCTCTCTCCTCAATCAGCCTCTCTAGCTCCTGAGGTGAGATGTCTAACCACGCATCACCTACAGGGGGCAGTTGAGAAGACAACAACACTACTGATTCCAAGACGACAGAAACCATTTTTGTGCTCAATTCACAGTCTACACTCACTTTCAACAAAAGTAGTGATATAATTATGTAAGATCATTATAATGCCAATATGTGCATCGCACTGAGAAAACAATAAGAAACTGAATGGTACATACTGTCCTCTGCTGGTAAATGCTTTTCTTGATTTCTTAGCTCTTCCAAACTGTAGGAGGCTTCCTCCAAGACTTTCAACACCTCTTGACCAGGATTCTGAATGTCAGGGCTTGAAAAAAAGTATCATGTATCAAGTATCATCATCATTTATGCTCGACAACTTTGTGTTTCTTTTATAAAAAATAAAGTAAATGTACATACCAGTACATTTACACACAGATAAAGTAAAATAAACCTATAACATTTTTTTAAAAAGTCACTCTCACCGGTGAGTGCTGGATATGCACTGTCTGAAGAAACTCTCTGCTGATGTCATTAGATCTTTGTATCGAATGGATCCTTCTAGTTCACTCTGGGTTTACAAAAATGCATAAACGCATACGCAAAAACACATCCACACACACACAAAACGAAGCAAATGTCTATTTTATTCTTAAACCGTCTCTCTCTGGCTAAAAATGCTATATTTGAGTATTGTGAACACAAAAACTCTTTCCTACCTTAAAGTATCCATTCTTTTTGAGACTACCTAAAAAGCCTCTCCATAACGGGTTACTGCTGACTGAAGCCTCTTTCCCTGGTGAAGACTGTCCACTCTTGGAGCAAAGGATTTCAAAGCCATGTGCCTTAGACACGAACAGAAAATACTGCAGTATAGTTACAATGATTTATGTGAAAAATCACCTTTCTGAGCATATTTAAAAAATCCACTGATAAAATACTTGGAGAAACAGATGTTCATCTCTACATTTTAATAGTCAGCTTTCCCCATACAAGACTGGAGAACGAGATAACACATAACATAAACTCACTAATTTCATTCCCAGCTCATGAGCTCTGTACTGGGGATGAGAGCGGGCGGGAAGCGTGAAACCACTCCGCCGATCCGGAACAAAACTCTGTTGTTGCAGCTGTGCATAAAGGCAGCGAGTAAACTTAACCTACAAGGGGGAAGGGAACAATTTCAGTTACTTGAGTGGTTTACAAAAACTACATCAGGATTCATTAATGTCTGCATTTATTTGGTACTGAATAGACTGTTTCTTACTGATGTCATAACTCTAGTGTCAGAAGGAAACATGTGGAAAGTTCGACAGGCCTGGAGGTCAACAGGGTCACGCAGATAGAAAGCAGACACAGCAGGGGCTATGAGATCAGGCCTCCTAGACAACACCACAGCAACTCCCGCTGGCACATAACAGTGAGCGCGGTGGAAATTCTGCTGGATTTTATCTGGATACCTGCACACATATAAGTAAGAGAAAATGTCGAGGCAGCCGGTAGTTATCGCAGAATGTGATCATGTATCACGCTCATTTTCACGATAACTACCGGCTGCCTCTGCGTTATCCCGCTTATTATATGGCTACTTGCCACACAAGGAAAAAAAACGGACATTAATATGAATTTGAAACATTTTATTGGCATATTTGTTTTAAATTAACATTTTCATCCTTCCGCGAAACGATCTAGTACCACGTGACTAACATTCAAACGTTAGTAAGACAATTTATAACACCTACATATGAATATATAATAACGGATGTATTTTAGTTATTTACAAGTATTAAATTGCACCTTATGTTGTCCAGTGTCAAAAGATGGCGCCAAATGGTAATCTTTGTTGGCGCGGAGGGATTTTAAACAAATCAGTAGTAACTGCTATGCGTTATTACTTTGGAGTGTTATTATTTGAAAAGAACGAACCTGCAAATGTCTCAACTGACCAATCAGAATCAAGCATTCCAGAGAGCCGCCGTGTAATAACAAACGATAAGCACAACCTGAAACAGACCTAAAACTGAAATAATATCATCACTCTCACCCATCCAGCCTCTTGGCTAGCGTGGAGCGTATGGGCTGTTTGGCTAAACAGCGCTCAGTGTGTGAATGCAGCACTTCTAGAGCCTGGCCCACAGCAGGCACTGAGCCCCTGGGCCAGCCAACCTCTCCAGAACGTGTGCGGTTGGGTAATATATGAAGCTCTCCCCGGTACAGGAACACCTGAGAAAGACAACGGGAACATATACACACCTCGGTACATCACAACGAAACACATAAGACAAAATAGATTATTTATTAAATAAATGCCGTTTTAAAAAGATTACAATACTTATAATTCAAGGAGTACCATGGTATTGCTGCATGATAATATTATGGTTTTACCAATAAGTCCAGTATCGTTACTAACCCTGTTTTCACTGCTGTCAGGGTCCAGCCACTTTGGCAGGTGTTCGGCTGCTTCAATCAGAAGAAACTGTCCATCGTTATCGTAGACAACAGCAGCTACATCACTGAAAGTGTTGGTGATGTGTTTGAGCAGGTAAACGATGAGCCATTCGTCCTCCACATTATCACCGAACTGAGTAACACCGCCCAGGTGTGCAGGCACATCTCCTGTACAAGAAGTAGACAAGGTAACTTAAGTCATATGTACACTCTCTAGAACTGCAAAACTGATATACATATGCATACCTTTCTCGGGGTGGTATCTTAGATTGAAGGCTTGATGTTGCCAGATGAACTGCACCAGAAGAGGGGCGATCTCAGCCAAGATGTTTTGCAGGATCTGCTGGAGAGATCTTTCATTGACTTCTTTGTCTGATGGGTCAGGGTGAACCAGAAAAAGCTGATACTGGACCGCGTCTTCGGGGATAGAAGGTCTTTTTAAAAAATCCATATTCATACTCATTGTACTCTAAAAGCTGGAGGGGAGCAGCAGAGGTCACATGTCACTAGAGAGTCCTGAAACGTGCCTATCGAACGCTATACATTGCAGAAATTATACTGAATTATGTGAAATACGTTCATGCAGATACCAGTCTGTAAGTTACCTGTCGGATTTTAGTAGTTACGCGGCTGCTTGATCAATAAACGCGTAATAATGACGATCACGTGTACACCTTGACATGTTTTGGAGCTTGAGCTCGCGGGATTTTCCTTAAACGCCCCGGAAGTGTCGTAGTTTAGCTATTCAAAATAAGAGTAGTTTTGAGCTATTTGACCAGTCGAGTGTCTCACAAAATAGGACGATGACTATAAATATGAAAATTATAGATGTAATCAATTATTATAATACACTAAAATAATATATGCTGAAATGCACGAAACATTTGTTTTAAATAAAGGCTTTTGAACTGTCTATTCATCAAATAATTCTGAAAAATATATCACATTTTCAACAAAAAAAACATTAAGCAATTTGAAAATTAGCACCTTGTGATTTCTGAAGGATTATATCACGCACGTCCTGATTTTGCCAAGCAGAACAACATTTTAATTCAAAAATATAGTCTTGACCATATCTCTACACCTAAACCTACCATTACCAATAAGTAATGATTAAAATTCAGAGGAAATGATAGATGACACTGATGCACATGCACCAAACACTGATTGTTAGCCTATACATCACATAAGCTGTAAACTGTTTCTTCAGATCTCATTGGTTAATCACAATGTTGGGCAAAATCAAATAAGCGTTATAGCCCACTGAAAACTAAAGTAGCTTAATGACTGCTGAAATTCCACTTTGCCATCACAAGAATAAATGTACATTTTAAAATCAATTTGAAAACAGTTAGTCTACTTTAACATCTTTTAATAGTTTACAGTGCTGCTTTTACTGCATTTTTCGTCAAAGAAATGCAGCTTTGATAAGCGTAAGAGACTATAACGTTACTCTTAATAAACAACTCCTACTAAACCCAAACTTTTAAATGCAAGTGTTCATTCCTTAAACAATAACGATAAAAAAAATACAGATAAGACTACATTAGAAGAGACTGGCCTGCTTGTTTGGTTTGTTGGTTGCCACTAACTTTCAGATACATATCATAACTAGATCTAATTATTATTAGCTATAATTATGTAGGTCTATTTAAAAACAGAACCCAGCAGTCAAATGACTCAGACTTTGTTTTGGCCTTTCATAGTTCATCTGTTCCCCTGTGTGTTGACGTGGATGTTTAAACCATTTAAACACATTATTTAATTAATTCCAGGGTTTAACCAGGTCCTTTAGCTGGGTCCCAGCTAAAATCCAGCCCCAGGTGTGCATTAGAGCATGCATTAGAGAGAAACCTGCACCTGTGTCACAAGTCTCCTGATCATAAAAGAGCATTACTACTCATTTTAGAAGGACAGTATAAAAGAGACCAAGAAAAGCACACTTCATCTTGAGCAAAGATAACAAATTTATTGACCCCGGCAGGTAAGAAATTCTTCATTCTCAAAATTTCATTGAGTTTTAAGAATGTCTAGACAGATTGTGATAAATGTATTAATCTAGACTTAAACTTTACAGAGGAAAGCATTCAGGTGACTCTAAATCTGTATTCGAAGTCTTAGCTAACCATTATTTTTATGAAAACATTACAGCAAATAAACTTGAATTTCTTTTCATTAAACATTCATTTACATTGCTTTATACGGTTTCTATTGCATAAATTGTTGAAAAATATGGATGAATGCAATCACGTTGTACATTTAGTAGTTTTTCCTTAGACAGGCAACAAGATGTGTGACTTCATAATTTTTTTTTTTATATTGAACCAAATAATTAAACATTGCATTTTTCTATTGTAAGAATCTGAATAATTATATAACTAACTTACTAACTAAATAATCCACCAAAACATCCTTTAAATTAATATTTATAATATGACAGAGCAATGTTGCCTATATCAAATGCCTTTGTTTCAGTTTTAGCATGGAGTGGAACGGAAGGTTGCTGGTCCAGTTGGTAATGCTAGTGTGTGTGTTGGAGGTTAGTCTTTGCCAGCACTGGTCATACGGTTGGCTTCCTGGTGGAAAGAGAAGCGTTGGTGAAGTGGAGGCAACATTTAGGGTGAGGTTACCCTCTTGTTCTCCCTTGGTCTAGATTTTTTTAGCTGCTTGTCTATCCCATGTTCCTTTTAGTGCTTTTTAGTAACTGGGAAGTGTAAAATTGGGTGGCATGAAAAAGTACTGAGATGTGTGAGGAACACCAAGTACAAATCATCTGTCTCCATCAGATGATGGATGCTGGTGATGAACTGTCAATTCCTGCAGACTCTCCAATAGAGCGGCTTTCACCGATACACATGGTAAGAGCATGACTGTTTCTCTTTCTTACTGGAAAACATCCGCAGCTTCATTTCCCAGTGTGCAACTGATCAGTGATGTTATATTATAATTACAGATGAATGAGGTGGATCCTGAAGGTTTGCCTCTGAAAGAACAGAGATTTCCCAACAGACGAGGAAGAGTTTAAAGCATAAAGAATGAAGATAAACCCTTGGAGCCAATGAGAAAAAGAAATAATGTTTTATTCCATCTGAACAGCATGTTTTTTTCCTACTGGAATGTCCTCCTCATATGGTTTTAATAAATATACTGCATTGGAGCCTATACAGTTAATACCTAGTATGCCTAGTTTGTTTAAAATAAATATTAAATGTACTCAGAGCTGAAGAAAAAAGTTGCACTATAATTGATCACACAACGAAGCTCTTTTTCTCCCAAGACACAGACAAAACATTCACATGGTGGCGCTATTGCATCTGAATATGACTACAGTGACTTCACGAAAAAGTCGACAACTAGCAGTATGTTTTGCTTAACTTAAATTAAGGTTTAACTGTCTGTGTTAAAAAAAAAAACACAGCATAATAAGCTGCTAGTTAGGTTGGCCTGTTTTATAGCATGGTAGTTGGTTTTCAAAACTTCACCAGCATATGCTGTTTTTTTTTTAATAGGGGTCAGTAAACCAAACACATGTAAGGTTCAATAGAAGTGTGTCAATATACTTTATTAGGACTGAGCAGATGTTCAAATAGCTGGGCTATTAGCAACTTAACATGTAGATCTTCTACATTAGGATTTTGATCGAGACAGCTTTACATTTCTGATACTGATGACATGATCACAAAATGAAGAGAATTCAGAGATCTGTGATAGTATCAGTGAAATGCGAGAATTTGCGAGGTGAGATCTTGGATGGTGTGACACATTAATCATATTTAAGTGCTTAGACACGATCACCTCTGAACATGAAGCTTAGTGCAGCATCTACATACTCAGCAGGATACATTCACCTTTGACAGATACAAACTAAAAATCTTCTTTCAAAGGCTCTGAAAAGCAGGTCTCAAAGGTGAGGGTTAGTGGTTAGCAAAACCTGCTCACAAATTTCTTTAAGTAACCCACAAGCCATGGTTTGTTCTGACACATTACACGCTTTGAAGATTATAAAAGCAGCATGGGGCTAATGCAGCACATGGATAATATTGTAATTCACCATCATTCTGTCCATCAAAATAAAATCTTTACTTTTAAATCATAGTTTATTATCATTCTGAACCATTAAAAATCACGTCTTACTCTGACAAATGATTTACAGTAGACTAATTAAATGGATACTCCCCCTGGATCATGCCCCTTGTATAAGTGTATAATAATCTAAATGTTAAATCTTTCAGAGTTTATGTTGTCCACATCAGATTAGCCCTCCATCTGCTGACATCTCAAAAGAACATGACCTAAGATTGCTTCCTGGGAGGTCTCTACAGTTTCAAACAGTTTTTTTATGAAAGCTATGACACCATGGTTTCATCAGCAAACCGTGCAATAAAAGCACATAATTTAGGTTTTTTATCATTTAAACTTTATCAGAATTAATCCTTGATAGACCTACTATTAATCCTATTAAATTTTTAAACGTAAATGAAGTTGGTGCTCAACCATTCAACCGCTAACGCAGAAAGGCCTATTGTACAAAAAATAATATTAACACTATAAAATGTTCTTCTTATAGATGTTTGAAACTGTGGATTGCTATATTTTGTAAATAATAAGAAACACTTGTATTTGGAAAGATGAAGATGCTTTGGATCTGGCTATAAACCATGAAAAAAACCAAGAAAAAGTTATAAAACATAATTTTTTTTTTATATCTGGCTCAACTTGATCTTGTAAAATAACTAAAACTAAAACAATACATGCAGACATGTATAAACACATTAGAAATTACAAGTTAACGTGTTACCCAAGCTTTTTAAAAATATTCTTTATATATATATATATATATATATATATATTGTACAAAAAAATATACATTACTTGCATTACAAAATAGATTTGGTAAATTACAAATATTTTGAATTATCTGAAAAAGAAAATGAAAGATTTTTAGATTGAAGTCTATCCTTTTTGTGTAAGGTATTCCTAGGAAATATACAAAGCTGTACAGTTATGGTAGCAGCTCCCACACTCCATTAAATGATCTGAAATTGCAGGGAGGGTTTGCGTTCACTGAGCATGATCCAACTGTTTTATTCTGTCAGCCACAAATTGCTCTTTTGTAAGGTGGCATGAAGCCGTATGTGAAGGCTTAGTCAGAGATCAGCACAGCCTGAGGCAGTGAAAGCAGCGCATGTCACATGTGATCAAACACAATATAAGGCAGCATCACACCACTGACTGTGGAGATCTCCCCAGGGACGCCCCTCCTTCATCCTCCCATTAAAACAGATCATGACTGTCTGTCTGACATCCAGAGGAACTAGATATTGCAAGTGGAAGAGTTTGTATTGCAGCTAAAGGGTGATTCTCAGACTATTTAATCAGAAATATTGGCATTTGTGATATTGTAACTAAATTTGCATAATGTTAGACTTATTATAGAGTAACAATGGTCAAAAGCTTAGAATAATTAAGGTTTTCTTTGGCTCCCCATTTTATGTTAGGTGTCTGTCAATTATTTTGTATTTACATTAAGAACATTGAGTGATACAATACTTATGTTCATGTTGTATTGTAAATATTTTTTACAATATATGGGCAGGTTTAGGGACAGGATTAATAGTTTGGTTAGGTTTAAGAGAGGTTAATTAGAGGAAGGAATTAACTTTAAAAAACATTAAAGTGCACAACAAATGTACTGTATTAAATCATTCATTTAAATTTAAGTACATAAAGACACTAAATATGACGTGGGTCCTATTTTATGATCTTTTATTTGTTCTTTATTTAGAAAAACATAATAAACTATTCATTTTGCATTTAAAAACATTAACAGAGCAATAATAATAATAAACTATCCTTTATTTAAATGTATTTTTATTTTTTTCCCAATGGTGAGCATAACATCCTTCCTTCAAAAATATAAAAAGACTGTAATTATTCTTTTTACTATTATAAATAAAAGAATATTTAATTTGCTTTACAGAGCTGTTTATTAGCTTAAAACATTTCTTATATCAATCTAAATGAGATACAGAATACAAAATAATTTGCTGCAAAAATATCACTTATACATGTTAGCTATAAAAAACTATTTATTCCAAAATACTTTTGGATTAAACAACAAAATTATTTTTTAAATCACATTTTAACAATGGCAATGTAACACTGACAACCAGAACATCAAACCACCTGCTCTCAGGAACACAACTCCAGTATATTCCTTTAACTATAGAAGACATATGGATAGCAACAAAGGCTCTGTTGGCTAAAGTGGAATATAATGTGTCCCATCAATCAGAAATCAAAATATGTAATTAGGAAAATGTTTATTAACAAACTGAGAAGCAGCGTGAAGTGGTTTTGGGGTCCATCAGATGGATTTTTCACTCTTTGATGCATTGATCTCCAATGCTTTTTTTTCATGAGTGAGCAACCAAACTTTAATATCATCTCCCTTTCCTCCCATGTATGAGCCACTGTCCCCTGAACTACGTAGTACCCTGTGACACGGTACTATCAGGGGAACCTAAGAGAACAGACAAAAGGCTGCATCAAGTAAGAAAACAAAATTCCTCAAGATAAATCAATCTGCCATGATCACTGCAACAAACTCACCGGGTTATTCTTCATGGCTGAACCCACTGCTCTCACAGCTTTTGGATTGCCAATCATTTCAGCAAGCTGCTTGTAAGAGACTGTTTTACCAAGTCCCACTTCCTTAAACAGAGTGCACAGCACATGTGCTTTAAAAGAGTCTGAGAAGAAGATAGAGGGAGGCAGTTAAAATCCTTGATTTTGACTTGAAGTGAATTACAGATACAGTGGAGTGGTGTGTGTATGTGTCTAACTGCTCTGCATAAGAGGATGGTGTAAGGCAGGCAAAGGAAGAGCGCTGAGGGACTCTGGTTTCATGAAGTAGCACTGAAGCCAGTCAACACAGCGCTGTAACTCAGGGATCCTTTCTGACTGGCCAATAGGGTGCACACTACAAGAAGACACACATTAAAGGAAAACATATTAAAATGCACAGTATTCATTTGTTTGTTCATCAGAGCAGATTTAGGATTACATCACTTGCCCTTGAATGGGTGCCGTCAGAATGAGAGTACAAACAGCTGATAAATGCATTATGACAATCCACACATCTCTATCAATGAACGTCTTGTGAAGCAAGTTTCGAGCACTTCCAAATGCTTTTAAAAGTTTCAATTTATAGCATTTCCCCCAATACTAACAGCACTATCTGTGGTTTCATGAATGTGATTTTACCAAAAAAGTGCAACATGCTCCTGGATCACTCCTTCTTGACACTAGAACATCAAGTCAACCAATCAGAATTGAGGGACAAGTCTATAAGAAATGTCAATTTTAGCCTTACAACAAAAAGTGAAGTGCATCACACCCTTTTGACTCAACTATCACTTCCCTCTGATTTTATAGATTATGGGTAGGGTTAGGTTTAGGGATGACAATAATGTTGATCCCAGAACATCCAAATCACGGCGACCGTGTGGTTTCCATGTTATGACTGGCTAATAATGTCTGACAGCTTGTGTCATGTTTGCGCGAGTTACCTTTCCTCTTTGTCCGTTCCCAGTTTGATATTAATGGTATGAACTCCCTTCTCACAGCCGCTCAGCAGGATTTCTCCTACTGGCGAGCAGAGAGTCACATCCCGCAGGACACAAGAACCGTTGTCAGACATCACAAACAGCACACAGCAAGCAAACTGCTGTTAAACATATGCAATGCATGCTGAAATCACGCGTGGCAAAAACACGTCACAGACCCGCACGTGAACACTCAAAACATCAACAGTTACTTTTTCACGCAGAAGTAAAATTAGACGTAACCGACCGTTAAAACAGGGTCATTTTATTACACTTGTTAGCGTATTAACAAACAGTAAAATAACATAGACAAACAATGGACGACAGGGACTTTTTTTAATGTCTTCGGATCATGACCGAACGTGTTGTTTAATTCACTTCCTGCTCGGTAAAGGTTGTGAGGGCAACCGACCAATCAGAGCACGGCGTATTTGCGCTCAGCTCTGTGATTGGACAACTTTGCTCCCACTCTGCAACCTCACTGCAAGCAGCGTATTATACTACTTTTATAAATATAACATATTTACGTATGGATTGGTTGGTTTAGATCGAGCAAATCTTGATAACAGAAAAATTGAAACATGCTTGATTCACACATTAATAATTGATACATTAATTAATACATTCGTTAAGAGACCTCTTCATTTTGTACTCCGTTTAATAGACAAATGTGAACAAAAGAACAATCCCACATTGGTGCTGTTGTAAAGGGGTTGTAACATTCTCTCACACACAGGGAGGATTCACTCATGCGCTCAGAAACTCCATGTTCACTCCAGATTTTATGTTTGATGCCTCCTCCATATAGTAAAACTTGATCGTTTGAAAGAGAGCTCATTTGAGAATTCAGTGAAGTATCTTCTAGAACACAAACAGAGCTGCCTCCCCTGCCATAAGAGCAATTCTTAACCTATATGAGAATTTAATGAGACACGAAGAATAGACATTGTGGAGACATAGTCCATGTGAAACCTGGGCTGAAATAAATCCTTGTTAGAAAATAACCATTGACACTGTCACCAGTAGACAAATGTTCCAGGAAAAGGTAAGTTTAACTTTAGCATAATGTCACTGAAGACTGGAATAATGGCTGAAGAAGGTTCAGATTTACCATTACAGGAATAAATTAGGTTTAAACATTTTTTTTTTTACATATTTTTAAATAGAAATATTTCACAATTTTATGTCAAATTAATGCAATCTTGCTTAGCATAAGAGATTGTCCCCAATCCTTTGAATGACACTGTAAATGTAAGGATTAAGTAGCCAATCAGAACTCAACAAGATGACACACAAAGTTATTTAATATTTAATGTCTTGGGCACAAACCAGAAATACACTAATAATACATATTTGCATATATTTTAGATATCTAACAAAAAAGTTGCTTTATCGCCAACCAATATGATGTACTGCCTGCAACGAGAGAACCTTAAAAATGCAAAACAGACATTGTTGTTCCCCGACTACAAAGATCACAACTTGTGAATTTGAATTGTCCATGTGAGAGTGTGACTGAAATCACTAGTCCATGCATGGCTGTAAAAGACAAACAGAATAGACATGAGTTAGTCAGGTTTGCACACTCAGTACAGTATGTACTGTCACAATCACTAAAGTATTATAGTGTAGAGCAGATGTGCAATTACCATGCAGATGGGGACACTTGACGCTTGTGCTGTTGGGGACTACAGCTTTAGAACTGGAGCAAATGCACTTTTTTGTTTCACTACAGACATGCATGAAAGAAAAGGAGACAAGGAAGGTTTAAAATGAACATCTAAAAACTATGAATATAAATTTGTCTTCAGGACTTGATCATTATGCAATTTGACCATGATTCAATTTGATAATATCTGGATTTTTAATTACATATATATTTAAAAAAAAATGGAAATGTATACATAGTATACATGGAATTTTACAACAGAAAATTATTTAAAAGTATAATTGGTTTAATTATAAATGATAATAAAATTTTGGGTTGTGCAGCATTCATAATTTGAATACAAGGAAGTGGAATCAGAATTAATTAAAATTCAGCTGTAACAAACTTTGCATTTGAAATTGAATTTTAAAACTTGAAAATGTTCTTACCGATGTATTGTTGTGTGTCCGCTGTGGGACTGTCCAAGAATGGCTGTGTGGCCACAGAGAAGTTTGACACAGAAGGGCGTGTGTGTGTTTGCGTGTGCCCAGATATGGACGGGTGTGTGTTTGAGTGTGTGTGTCTTGGCACGTTGGAGTGAGAGTGTGAATGTGTGTGTGTGTTCATGCATGTATTGGTATTGTTGAATTCAGACTGCTGGGATATGCTGCCTGCAATGAAGCCACTGTTTGAATTCCGACGGAAACCCACTGAAAGAGAAACTGAGAGACATTCATTCATTAACACGCTGTTGTGAAGCATATGTACCATACTCAAATGCGTTTATACAACATACCTCGTTCTAAATCCGGTGAAATTTCTGTGTTTACGGGTAACTGTGCATCAAAGGAGTTTACACCCATCATTCCTTGTGAATTTGTGTGGGATGGGTTTCGTGGGAAGGTGTGGAGCACCTCTGCTATATCAGATGCACGCTTCAGAAACATCTCCTGTTTTCAAACAAATATAAATCCCCAGGAATTATATCACTTCCGACTCTGGATTTCAGCAGCAAACGGTAAAGGGGTAAATTTTATGTTGACCTGGTTGTTGTGAGGCATTCCATAAAACATCTCTAAGAGATCAGCTGCCCTCTTCAGTAAAACTTCCTGTCAATGAAAAATCATGTTTAATTGTATTTTAAAATAATGAGCACAGACAAAATGTCCATTTTGGACAGTCAAATTTATTAGCCGTGCTATTGTAGGACTTAAAATAAAAAAAGGTAAGTAGAACAAATATAAATGGACAAAGAATTTAGGAAGAAATCAACTCTGCATTCCTGGCTCACTTTTGGTAGTCTTTCCATATCGCCTGGATGATGAGGAATCACTTTCTGCAGCCGCTGGAACCCGTAGTCAACGGTGGGCTCGTTTAAAGCTTAAAAGTGAAACACTTTCCAAAGTTAAACTGTAATGCATCAACCACAAATTGAACAACAAATTAGATTGTATGAGCTTCTAAAGATAGCATTATATAACTGGAGAGAAGAAATTGTTCTGCTTTTCAGATGTTCTTAAAAATTGGCAATAATTCTAAGTATATAGTTTAGTTTTTCCAAATTGTGTAATTCTTACCAGTGTAAATAAAGCGTCCTGGAGGTCCCCTGCAGAACGGCTTGGATTTGTAGGACAGTGTAACTTCTACAACACCAGGGATGTGACGAGGTGGGGTCTGCACACGAATCGCATGTGATGTAATCACCTACAACACAAAGGAAGAAATCATCAGTAAATAGAAATCCGGATTAACTTCACCATCAATTACAGATATCTCTCTGTGGAGAGAATACATCATTATTTGAAAATATGAATCAAATTTACTGGAGGCATACTGTATATGTTGGCAACAATGTATTTCACACCTTCCAAAATTTGCAAAGCTATGTGGGAGATCTGTGGTGAAAACTGAAATGAACAAATGGCACAAGGTAGCTAAAAGTGAAACAAAAAAAGTATTTATAGTCATTCTTTGTTTGGCAACAGATATTGAGACTGTTACACACCTCACTCCAGACCATCACTGTTCCAAAAACCACTTGTAGACCATCAAAGAACTGATCTCCAATAATAACCACAGAGGCTCCACCTGACGTCCAACCTTCGCTCGGACTGATGGCCTTGATGCAGGGGATCTCAGCTGAATTAACACAGAAATATTAGCTCTGTAAACTGAGTAAAGGTATTACACTTCAGATATAGACCTGCATAAACTATAGCAAATTTATGTTAAACGAAATCCCTTCTTCTATTGTATATTTACATACACATTATATATAAACAAGCTGTCAGTAATCACACTGATTTGATTTGCATAGTGTAATTTTGAATTTAATCATTAGTTATTATAGAATTATTAGAAGCATGTGTATAATTACTGTACCATCAATCAGCTCAAATCTTCTTGGTCTTCTGCCATGCTTTGAATTGTTATGGACAAATATATTATCTGAAATGGCTAGAATGTGGCCATTAACAGAGACTGTGGTAGAGACCAGCACCTGCAAAGCACAGGATATTTTACTAATAGTCTAGTCAGAAAATGTTGGGCACAAGGATTATTAAAAGCAGTACATAAATTTAATTTACCACGTAGGCTACATTTATAGTTACATACATTTACTACTGCACTCTAAAGTGTATTTCAGTACCGTAAGGGACAGCCTTTTTCATTTAATATTCCACGTTGATTAAATAGATCCATTATCAGACATATTAATAGACATCAGTGACATTAATGTACAGTATGCAGTTGTGTGTGCACCTGGAAACGACGCGTGTCTCGTGGGTTCCCTGCATTTTTCAGGCAATTTTGATTACATTTAAGAAAAAACTTCAGGAAGAACCTATGCAATAAATAGAAAACATGCAAACATATGAAGGTATTTGTGGATCAGGGAAAAAAGAAAAAGAGCCACTGAGAGAATAATGTAAGAAGATAAAAATAATAGAAACTGAGAATTGGAGAGATGAAAGAGTATGCTTTAAAGCAGACGAATACCAATTTATTCAAACAATATATTTATAAGTATTAAAAAAATAATAATAAAATTTTTTTTGCATTCATTTGTACTTACACATAGTAAATTGCATACTTTTCTTTTTCATTTACATTTAGCAGACACTTTTATGCAAAGCGACTTACAAATGAGGACAATGGAAGCAATCAAAATCAACAAAACAGCAAGTCTTAGTTAGTTTATTAATTTATAATTTTACAGAATGCAGCTGATTGTCCTACCGATCAATAATGATGGGATCTGATGGCGTTTCGTTCCTGTTTCCACAACTTTTCTTATCACAACAACGGCTGAAAATTCACATATATAGATTAACACAATTATCACAGCATCAACTGAAAAAAAAAACAATAATCAAAATAATAATAATAAAGCTGCAAATTATAATTACAAATAAACACTAATTTGTGCAACTATTTTATATATGTTTGTATGAGTTAAGTGTGTTACCTGCACATTATCTCATGAGTGAGAAGAACACGACACATTTCAGGGTTTTTATCTTGACCTTCAAACACAATTGCCTGAAAAAATAAACAAAATATAACATATGTGAATCATATATAATTTACATTATCAATAAAGACATATGATTTTCATTTAAACATTTAGTCGTCACTGAAGTGATCTTTTAGTGCTAACACATATAACATGTTCTTGCAAATAATATTTATTAACATAAACTGTTTTACCTGTTTGGTCACAGAGTCTATCAAACGGATGTATAGATCTTGCTCTGTTCTGACACCTACAAGACACACAAATTAATAACAAAGCATCAATGCTGACCAACACACAAGTAGAATATTCTTAAGCACACACTTTATGCAGCACTCACCGTTGTTGTACAATAACTGGAGTTTATAATGGATTCCATTGTTTGTTTTTTCACTTACTGACTCCTAAATCAAAGGAATGAATTAAGAAGTATGCCTTGCTTTGCATGGGTTCATCATTTTTAATTTCCAAATGTATTGTTTCATGCATACTTCCTCACCTTCTCCTTTTCAACAAAGTCCAAAAACGCAGTGTGCTCGATCTCCACAGACTGACCCTGACTATCATATAAAGCCAACACAAAGTGAAAGAAGTTTGATTTGCGCAGGTTGGCAGGTGGCTGTTTCTCAAAGTGTGCCCGGGCAAGACCAACACCTCTGCTGGAAACAAAGCTATTATTTAGGATTAATAAATAATATCAAGAGGCATAAAAGGCATCTTGCTGTTATAATAATAGTAATAATAAAAAACAGAAATAAAATAAATGTAGAATTTTTACCCTTTAAACTTCACCTACAACACTTGTTTCTAATCTTTATCCCTCTAGCATTCCATAAGGATACATTCAAATACTGCAGCCTTGCTTTCTCCATCTTACAAAAAAAAAATATACACATAAGAAACGGTTAGGATGTGATGAGATGCGTCTGTTTACCTCTGAGTAGAAAGGTTTGGCTGTGAGTGGAGCCAGGGACGAGCTGACCCCAGAGCAGCCCTAACCTCCTGCTTCATGACTCCCGCGCTGCCTCTTCACAGGGATGCAAGAGAACTGCTGACAACAAAGTTCCTTCTCCCCCAGGACCGCAGTCTAACAAACCGCATGAGGATATGAGTTGGTCAGGTGTAATATTGTGTGATATGGGCGTGGCTGTGACGCACAAGGACGTAAAACATTCGGAGTCAAGCTGAAAGAACTTCAAACGATGGAAATCGTGCGGATCAAGTTCCTCATACTTCATTAAGCACCTGCTGATGGCCATGGACGATTATTTTTATATTCATTATTATTCGCCGTTGTCCGAAAATAGGCCTAATAAATAATATTACAGTGAATTATTTTCTGCATGTAATTAGTTCAGTATACAAATAATTCTTAATAATCTTGCGTTTCTTTTTGGAACGCTTTCGAACCTCAAAACATCACAGGTTCTTTTTTTTAATGCTGAACTGGGAATATTTTTTTTGTATGTGCGAAATAAGTGTAGCGCCTGCAGGTTTCTTAGAAAATGTTCACACGTTAGAAAAGCATTAATGAAACCTCCTGCTGTCCAGAATGTCAAATCATCGAGTCCTCATTCTCTTTTTCAACCTCCCAAACTAACTCAATATCAATATACCTTCCATGATCATGTGCACAGGTTAGACTAAATAAATATATACATACGTGAAAAGGACAACAGAATAAGAAGACAGAATCAGCTCCAAACAGTATTCATAAATTATCATTTGTATAAGATCATTTAATCGAGTGTTGCTCTAGCTAGCTCTAACGGGCCGTTTCTAAATCCGTGCTGTCATCATTATTAGGCTATATTTTGTTCGTATGGTACGTTCTAAATAAAGTTAAGAGAAAGTCAACTCTAACCAAAAAAAAAAAAACAAGCAGAAAGTCCAACACCGCCATCTGCTGGTCTAAAAACGCCAATGCACAATTCGAGACTGGAGATTGGTGACCAGTTGAACATGGTTAATTTTGTTTAAAAAAAATTAAGTAACACATAAATCACATACAATATTTTCTTGGTTGGATGGATGCCAAGATATTTATTATTTGAGCAAAAAATGACTTTCAAGACAACGGTTTTGGTAGCAGTGTTTATTATTTTTCCATAGCTATCACTTTATAATACATGACTGAATATGTATTTATATGCCTCTGAAACTGATTTGTATTTTTAGTAAGTAATAATTAAAATTGTTCTTAAAAAAGCAGGTCAGCTGAAGGACTACAATGTGACCTGGTCCGAAAAAATAATCTAAAATAAAGTATTTACCGTAACAAACATTTTATTTCCAAGCAAAAAAATACAAAAAAAAAAGAAGATTAAATCTATTAGGCATATTTTCAGGTTAATCTAATATGATACCCATACAGAACCGGATTAATTCTGTGCCAAATTCCCCACAGGAGAACCAAAGAGTTTCCATCTATCATCGTATTTTCATAGTGTCCTCTTACATAGTCCTGCATTTCTCCTGGAGATAAACTAAAGGGTTCCAGGCTGTCATGTTCTTTCTAAAGACACTGTATACACACACACACACACACACACACACACACATATTCATGTGCAATGACTCAGATAACAGAGCACTGAGTGGAAAGGCGTCTTCCGATACAGATCCTGCAGAGGGAAATTAAAAATAGTCAAACTGTGAACAAAAGAAAGGCAAACATCGAGTCAGACTTCAGAAATGAAAAATGTCTCACCCCAACCCAAGCATAAGGATGTGTGTCAAAACTAGTGAGGGTAGCAGTAACTTCAGCAAGTGCGTGTTCACTTCCTTGTCATTTTTGTCTGTGTTTTTGCTGCACATTCTGTTCCGTTTTGACCGTTTAATAATAAATGCTGCTGGTGGTACATTCTCTGGTCGGCTGGACCAGTCACAGATCCTTGCGACAGCCTCTGCTTCCTGTTTACTTTCTGCTACAACTTCCCCCTGGAACAAAAAGAGAAAAGCCTCAAAATAAAATCTGTTCTTTTAGGAATCAAAGACGTAGACGAGTTTGTTAAGATTTAGAGAAACTTAGCATTACATAACTTGATCATCTGTCCTTTGTCTTGAATGGGTGCCGTCAGAATGAGTCCAAATGCTGATAAAAACCTCCCGTGTTTGTTAGAAATAAAGCCATTATTAAGCCACTTTAAGGCTTAATTCCGTTGCATCCTCTGTTGTCATCCAAATTTACAGATATATTTATTTTAGACAGTTTTCACTTTAAATGGTCCTTGAATTGTGCATATGTTGCTCCCGATCAGACAAGGCAAAGTTTCACTGGAGAAAGCATTTAAATATTGTGGATAGAGGACTAGGACTAATCAGATGCAGTGGTTCGTACAAACACACGCGTTTTGCTTCGAAAGATGTCACACAAAGAGTTGTGTGGATTACTTGCGGATTTGTTTTATTTGTTAAATGAGATACTGGCATTCTGATGGCACCCTTTCAATGACCAAGTGATGAAATGCTAAATTTCTTCAAATGTATTCCAATGAAGAAACAAACTACAAACAAATCTTGAACAGCCTGATTCCGTTTAAACAGTTTTTAGTGCAATGTTTGCACCACTTAAACTCATTATTCTTACCTATGAATATTGTGGAAGGGTATTTATATTTTAATAAATATGTATTTGTCAGCGTTTTGTTTTTTTAACAAATGCAAACTTTTTTCTTTCTTTTTACCTGCGCAATGGTGCGTGTGTTGAAGGAGGCTGCACTGACGAGTGGAGGTGTCTGGACACGTCGAGGACTAGGAAGAAAACGAAATTAGAATTATCATACACCCTTGTAAAAGACTTGTATGCGGTTTATACACACCTGCTACAGTGAGAACTCGTCCGTGAACTACTGCTGGATTCCCGCTGTGCTTCCAGAAGCATTTTTTCCAGGTCTGTGATATCAGAAAGGGCTGGTGTGCCCTCACTATGTTCACTGCATGAATCAAAGTGGAGCTCTACCCATGAGTCTGCTGGTGAAAGGTACATCAGAATATCAAGTAATGATCAGTGAAAGCGGTTTCCACTTTTAGAAGTGGTGAATGTTGGATTAGGTCTTACAGATCACAACAACCTCACATTCTTTACTGCACTTAGTATAACAGTAACTGAACCAAAACTGTCCATTATATAGTTCCAATATAAAAAAGGGGTCATGGTAAATGACTCTTGTCTTTCAACAAACAATTGGATCAACAAAAGTAGAACAAGTGTTTGTTTTAGCAAACAAGTTACAGACCTAGCAGATTTAAACACAAAGCTGTGCTTCACACAGAGTTAGAAAAGAAAACAGCCTGTACATGGTATTTATTGTTAGTATCAGTGCTCTTATTGTTTTTGTTGTCGGTGTAGATAGCGTTACGTTATTTAATCGAGGAAGACAGATTGTGTAACTTACCATGCAGACTATAATCCTGATTAATAAGTTGAGCTGACATCGCTGTCCCTTGCAATTACGTTTTAAATGTAGTTTTGTGCTAAACTTGAACGAAAGAAAAAACTAAACTCGACCTGAGAGACATACGGGACAGTATTGCGCTCCTGGAAAACACTGACGAAATCTTTTGTTTACAGACAGACTCGAGCTCTTATTGGTCAGCCCGCAGACCAATCATCTCGCCCTACGTAGGTTTGTAGCACTCTTTTTTTTTAACTTTTGAAATAACAAAACAGCGAATACAAAAATATACAAATATATAAATAACACAGGTATTTAACATCAGAGGTTAAATAATAATACAAAAAAATATCACATGTAAAATAGAAGAGAGTAATCAAAAGGCACAAAA
>JAUMHI010000061.1:6677173-6695104 GCA_032359435.1 Enteromius unitaeniatus
GGATAAATTACAGATTGAGTATATTTATAAGCTTGTAGTCTGTACAAATTGAATAGGTCTTAATTGCTTTTTTATTACGAGAAGTTGAAATAGTTTTTAAATATTGCTTGATTTCTTTTAGAAACACAACAACAATCAGAGAGGTTTGTAGCGCTCTGGCGCGAGGGTTTTGCTGTTGTTTTGGAAAGACCATAGGCTACATTAAAAAAGGGACGGTTTCGTGCGCTCCCTCTAAATATTTAAGTGGCTACATTAGCAAAAAACTCTTATAAACTAAAAATGAGAAAGGAAAGGAAAAGAGTGCGATGAGTTGTCTGTTTTTTATATATTTAGTGTTGGTGTCACGGTGCAGTTCTATGCATGCATATTTAGTACACGCATCTGTGGCGCAGGTGTGTTTGTTTTTGTAGATTAAATGTGTTTTCTAATGTAGGTGTTGAAGTGTGTGTCTCGAGTCTTTATTTGCAAACAGACCTTCACAGCAACTTAGAATCGCTTTTGTTGATTACAACATATAATATATATATATTATATATTGTACGGTCAAAATACAAAATGTCTGTTTAATGAAGTTATATAGTGTTTTTTTTATATAACGCTTTAATAAAGTGTTCAAAAATAACTTAATTAAAGACTTAAATGTCTTTAATTCCTTTGACTGACAAATTCACATTTTGCATGAATTCTTTATGTTATTTTATAAACAAACACTTGTTTTACTCTTGTTGGTTTTACTGCAATTTTATTTGATTGCAGGGGCACGATAGCAGCAACACCGCGACAGCTTTACTCACGCGAGACTGTGGCGTCACATCCGGGAAAGGGTCGAAACGATCAAACGACGAGACAGTCGGAGGCAATACAAACGTTAAAAGAAGGCTGTTCTTTTCACGAAAAAACAGTCGTTCATGGGATACTTAAACACCTTAATTGATCTGAATTTCATATAAATATTGTACTAGGAGTATTGAAAGGTAAGGTGCATGTTAAAGAATGACCCGGATATCTTGTGTTTATACATATAAATGGCTTCTGTCGAGCGTGAGGCCTTGTGCTCCGTTTATAACGTTACATTAGTCACAGATTTGTGATGCAAACTGCTAATGCTGTTTTAAATTAAACCTGTGTGATGAAAACGAGCACGTTAATAAATACGTATGGTTAAATAAATGTATGGGTTTTTTTTCTACGTACATAACAAGCAGACATGCAAGCATGTAAGATTAATATTTGAAAAAGTTATCGTTGCTTTAAGTATAAGGCAGTATTTCTTAATGCAACGTTAGGTCGGATTCAGAGAACTGTAGATTATTATGAATTTATTTATTTATATATGGATGTATATGTGTGCGTGTAGGTGTGATATGTATATATAATAATAATAATTGGTGAAATGGTGTTATGAGGCCTGTTTTTACTGATTGAAAAAAATCTTCTTTAGATGTCTGAAGAGTTGGTAAAGCAGTTGAGCAATTATAAAGCTCAGCTGCAGCAGGTGGAAGCCGCGCTCTCTACAGATCCAGATAATGAAGACCTGCTTAAACTGCAGAAGGACCTTCAGGTTTGGGGCACAATTATCCACTGCTTTTTGTGAGGCATGACTATAGCAGAGCAGAATTGTGAAATTTATATTTATCTTTACCCACGTACAGGTACAATGTGTTTGTTCTTTTGTATGTGTTTGCATTGTTGCCGTGTTTTTCAGTTTTTGTCACTGATTCCTGATAGCTTCTGACAAGATGAAAAGTATGTTCTATGTAAGTATATTCATCAAGTCATTGCTGTTATGTGTCATTGTAGGAGGTGATTGAGTTGACAAAAGACCTGTTGACAAATCAGCCAGTGGAGGGTGCAACCAGCACCAAAAGCTCAGAGGCAGTGCCTCCCACTCGCAGCTGGAGGGTCGGAGACCATTGCATGGCCACCTGGACCCAGGACGGACAGTGAGTATCACACGCAAACACACAGTGCTGGGAGGTATATTGATATTATTTATTGAGCGTTGGCTGGGATTTGTGTGTATATCCATACTCACCTGCTTACAGTGCTGTGTGATTGGCAGGGTGTATGAAGCAGAAATCGAAGAGGTTGACCCTGAAAACGGCACGGCAGCCGTCACCTTCGCTGGCTACGGTAATGCAGAGGTGTTGCCGCTTCATGTGCTCAAACCGGTGGAGGAAGGCAGGAGCAGTAGAGAAGATGATGGGGGAAAGCCCAAATCCAAGTAAGTAGATGTTAAAATGACTTTTAAGGTCAGATTTAATACAGAATCTAACCACATCTTTATAATGTATAGTTAACTTGATTGGTTAAATCTAACAGTTTAAAGATTATTAATAAGGCTATGAACACTTTTTTTTTTTTTTTAAATGTATTAACTGTTGAAAGTATAAGGCATACCAATATAAAGTATTTAAAGACTAATATTTGGTATCTATCGGTTTTATTTTTTTTAATGAAGAATGTGTTTGTGTGTGTATTTTTTTTTTTTTTTCCTAAAGAGGCTAGTGTTAATTTTATCACACTGGAATAAAGATTGCTTAATTTGCTATATTAGAACCAAATGGGGTGTAGTATGTTCATGAACTTGTTTCTTTCAATTAGAATGGGTTTTGTATTTCTTTTTGGAACTGATTTTGCATAGGTTTTATTGATCTGAGCTTATGCACCTCAGTTTTTCAGTGATGATTATTTTTAAATATTCACAAATATAGCTTTCCCCCCCCCTCTCTAATAATGTGTGTAATATCAGATCAATTAGATTAATCCGTTCCAAAAGTAATAATAAAAAAATCATGAGCTAATTGCAAGAAATCAAGTTGACAGTTTGAATCCAAGATTTTCTGGTAACATAGCATAATGTGAGATTTATTTATAAAATGCCAGTGCTATAGGTTTTAATGCACTTCCAAGTCTTTGTGTTTGTGTATGTTGGAATAATTCAGTTTTTTTGTCATTGTGTGTTTTCTCTTAGGAAAGAGCTGCTAGCAGAGCAGAGGGAATATAAGAAGAAAAAGGCACAGAAAAAGGTGCAGCGCATGAAGGAGCTGGAGCAGGAAAGAGAAGATCAGAAATCCAAATGGCAGCAGTTTAACAATAAAGCCTATTCCAAGAATAAAAAAGGACAGGTGGGTAGAAGAGAAACAGAAAAGCTGACTAATCTTGCTATGTTTTCTTGTTTTTAACCCTGTCATCATGTTCATGTTGTATGATCATCTTCTCCAGGTGAAGAGGAGTATATTTGCATCTCCAGAGAGTGTGAATGGAAAGGTTGGCGTTGGCACGTGTGGCATCGCAGATAAACCCATGACCCAGTACAATGACACTTCAAAATATAATGTCAGGCACCTAATGCCCCAGTGATCTCCCTTGTGTTCTGTCTGTTCCCATTTGTAATCACCAAACATAAAGTGAATTGAACTGAAACCCACTTAGAAATCATAAACAGATCTGATTGGACATGAAATAAATAGTGACCCATTTCCCTCCTAGTTTTATTTCTAGTAATAGTGGGTGTTTATTCTGTGGATGTTGGAGCTGTTCTGTACTGAACGAGTCTCTGGATGTTGTAATTAATAAAACATCAGTCCTCAGTGAAGCACAGCTCCTGGTTAGTTTTACAGTTTTTTTCCTCATGCTCTCAGGACCAGGTCTCTGCAGGAGCTGCTAAGGATGGGAACTCTGCTCTATAGTTTTTATAATGTGTTGAACAAACATAAATGGAAAGCACTGGTCTCCCTCATAGACAGTGGAGTTCGGGAAGACTGGTGTCATTGAACAGATTAAGCGTTTTTTTTGTTTTGCTCTCTCCATCTTTGTGTGTAATAAGCATTCTGCTGCAGTCCATTTGTTACATTTGCTTTTCAGTTTTGTATATTTACATATTTGAGAAATAAATGTTGATTTGTTGACATTTCTATAACAATTTGTGATTTATTATTGCCTTTATTTTTTTTTTTTAATTCATAGTTTTTCAATTCACATCTGTTATAAAATTATTTGCTTCATAAATTGTAGCACACTTTTATTTCAGAAATGTTACATTTACACACGACCATTAGACTGCAAATTACAAAAGCAGGATTTGACCATGGAAGACAAAAACGAATCGGTGAGAACAAGAAAACATCACTATTTAACATAATTGCATCACAAAAAATTAAAATCCATGTATTTGATAGTGTAATTAACATATAATGGTTATATCCTATTATATAATCAGTCAATCAAACTATTAGTAGAATAACAATCTGTTATCAACCACATTTCCATTTACAAACCAAGCAAATCAACAAAGCTTCATATCACTGAATGGCTGTTTCCCATGTAAAAATTATTTGAATACTTTAATATTCCTATTATGCAGGACTTCTTTCATTCTATTCACCGTCACCTGATAAATTCGGCACACAACATCAATTCATCTACAAAACACAATGTAGAGCCATCAAAATATTTCTGATACTTATATTCAGTGTTTAGGGCTGTGAATAAGGACTACAATTTTTCTCTTAGTCTGCTGATACTGTGTGCATTTATGTACAGTTTATAAAAATGTAGGAGGATATTTTTAGGCTATTTAGTTGTTTATATAGCTGTAGCAAAAAGTGTGGAAATATTTTTTACAATCACACATGTCATTGCTTTGATGTTACTATCCCTGTTTCTGCTAGCCATCGCATTTAACATTTGGCCTCACCCTCCTGAAACTACATTACCCACAAGCCCCTGCACAGTCACATGTTTAACAGTAATGTTTACTCAGTCCTTCTTGCATTCCTTTTCTTCTATCTCCTTTTCTTCTTGCTCCTTCTCCTTGTCCTTCTCCCTCTCCTTGTCTTTCTCCCTCTCCTTCTCCTTGTCCTTCTCCCTCTCCTTGTCTTTCTCCCTCTCCTTGTCCTTGTCTTTTCCTTTCTCCTTGTCTCTTCTCTCTTTCTTTTTGGTCATTCGCAGGAAGGAAGGAGTACGAAATTTCTTTTTCTTCTTTTTGGGTGATTTTGGCTGACTTTCAGAAGAGCTGGTGACTGAAATGTTATTGGCGACGGTGGTTGTTATGGAGACCTGCATCTCTTTAGTGATGCTGAGCTCTGTGACCTGTAGCGTGAGGTCATCATCCTGCGTCAGGTCATCGCCGTCGCTGCTCTGCAGCAGAGCTGAAAGACTATCTGAGAATGAGAGGAAGAGACCTTTCAGCATGAGGTTGTCAAGTCCTAAAACATAAAACTATTTCTAGTTTTGTCATTAAATAACAGTGTGATGATATGTGAGATTATATGAGATATACTATACCTCCTCTTTCAGGGCTCATGAGAGGCGAGATTGACAGGGACACGGTGGAGCCGTCATATGTAGTAATTTCTCCATCTGTGAATTCCTCATCAGCCTCTGACTGAAGACCTTTTATGTAAAAAAAAACATCATTTGAAAAAGCCAAATAAAATACAGTGGTTAAATTGAGGTTTTGAAGGTAGGGAAGCAGTAACATGGAAAGTATATTCTGGATCAAATAAGAAATACACTGGAGCTTACAGGAAATCTTTTCTTAATTTATTTAACAAAATAATCTAGCTGACCACAAAACCTTGATAGTAACATTCTATGTCTTTGTATTCAGGGTGTTTGTACCTGATTGGCTGTTCTTGTTCTCCACAGTTTGTGTGTATTCCTGAATCTCTGCCTCTGATTGGTTGAAAGGGTTGGGTGGTAGAGCAGCTGTCTGCTCCTCATCCTCATCGATGAATGCCTGAAAAGTAATAATGGCAGAGGGATCGCCTGACAATTGTGTCAAAATCACATGACAATGAGACCCTACATAGAGTGCAACATTAGTTTGTTACTGAGGTTGCATTTCATGTGTTTCATAAGTTTTTTTACACACCTTTCAAAAGTACTGTTACACTAGAAAAGTTAAAGTGTACTTTTAAAGGGAGTTCGACTGGTACATGTGTTTGTGTTGGGTTAATTGTTGTAGTTACGCACTGGTCCAGGAGGCTTGTCAATAACAATGTCTGCCAGGAGCTGAGACTTGGGTCCAGCTGTCATCAGATCTACTCTGTTCTGCTCCCGAATCTAAACCAGCACAAACAAAGCAGTGCTTTAGTGTACAGAACACAATCTGTAGACACAGTCTGTTCAGTCTGTATTTTCGTTCTCTCTGTCAAAATACCTTATTTCTTTTTTCTAGCACTTCACTGGGGTTAGTATTAAGTGGGACAAACTGGTTGGGGTCCTCAATCCTAATTGGGGTGTCCTTGCAGCTGCCTGACTCTTCTGATTTCATCCACTAAAAAAGAAAGAAAATAATGAATTTAAGAATTATTTGTACACATACTTAAAACAGGTAAAACATTGTAAAAATATATAACATTTTTTATATATTATATTTTTGATATTTATATATTATTTTAACAATAAAAGTTAATGAAAGATCAAGACTGGTCTGATCTACAGAAGCAAATTTTTCCTATAAAAAAGGGAAAAAATATATCTTTGTGTCTTTTTCATATGTCTATGTATATTATGTAATTAATTATTATTATTATTATTATTTAAAACCCTCAATGTGGTTTGCAAATATATGATCATATGCAAGGATACCGTGGTTTTGGTACGGGGGCTGCAGGTCCCATTGATGGACTCCTCAGGTACATTGACCTTTAAGTAGCAGTTCGGTGAGTTCAGCCATCGTATCCTCTCTCTGTCTCGTTTCTGTGCCTGGAAATGCAACGGACTCTGTGGAAAGACGTCCTTGTCCTCTAGTCCCATCCCTATTACGGTCGCTGGGATCTCCACGTCATTGTGATGTCTAGGCTTCTCTTTAACTATGGGATGCCGGTAAGTGTAACCTGTTCTGTAACCCTGGAAACACAAGGTGTCACGTTAGCTATCACTATTGTTTTTTTACTGTTAAATATTTAATAATACATGCTTAATGGAGTCAAAAAAACATCATTGCTAACAAATCTGGTATAGATTAGCTCACAGTCCACTCACTAAGTTATCTAACATCCTCATAAGCGACTCAAATTCTGCCTCTCCAACCCTCCATCTGATCTGTCCGTCTGGCATTTGTCCACTGGGATTTTTCGTAGGAGCAGTTTTCAAACTTGTTCTGTCTAACACACACAGGTTGTCAACGCCACCCGCACTTAACAGAGCGCTAACCTGAAGAGAAACAAAGGCAGAAAGACAGAGATGATGATGGATGAGTTTTACCACTTTATAAATCTACTGGCAGGGTTTAAAGGAGATCTATTACGTCACTTTTTATGAAATGTAATTTGAGTCTCAGGTGTCTCCAGAATGTGTTTGTGAGGTGTCAGCTTAAAATAAATTCCAGATAATTTATTATATCATTTTGAAATGTCTATTTTGAGTGGAAGCAGAAACGCGGGGAAAAAACTGGATGTTTATATTAGATCTACAGTAAAGTAAATAAATCAATAAGTCCACTGCTCTCTTGTCTCCTCTGAGGCTGTAACTCTGAATAGTCTTCATTGCATCCAAAAACAGAACAGTTAGTATGCTTTGCTTGAACTTTTGCCATGGCATTTAAATTGGTATACGGTTGTTACTTGTGAATTTTTTTTTTCCATGTTTCACTATGTTCTTCCTCAGCTTAGATGAATCAATGCATATCTCTCCCATCACAGTGTGTGCATTGTATTGATGGAAGTGAAAGGGAAAGGGGGAGGTTTGAAAATGTCTCCCTGTTTGGTTTCTAAGGAATGAATAGACCTCAACTAAATGCTAACATAGTGGTGCCGCGCGCTAGAGCGATTAAGTGCACGTGCTGAGACGGGAGAGGTATGTATCAACTCCTTTAAGGGGTGCTAACATTATAATTAAATCCCTTCACAAAGCTGGAACGATATGGGCCTTTGATTCAAAATTAGAAAAAAGGAGGCTCGGTTGTCAATCCGTTTTTTGTGTTATGGACATTTGTTAGGTCCCCATGAGGAAACAAGCTTATAAATCACACAGAATGAAGTTTTTTTGAAAATCTAAAATTGCACATAGTTTCCTGTAAGGGGTAGGGTTAGGTGTAGGCTCAGTGTAGGGCAATACCACATACAGTGTGTACAGTATAAAGACCATTACGCCTATGGAACATAAAACATGTAAATCCAACAATGTGTGTGTGTGTGTGTGTGTGTGTGTACCTGTATCTCACAAGCTTGGTGGCTGTGATAAAGATAATGAAAAGCTTCCTCTGTCGTCTCTCCAAATGCCAGTAAACCTTGATTCCTCAGGACCAAAACCTAAAAACAAACAGAATGACATCAGTGTTGCGAATTCAGTAATTCACAAAAGAACGACTGTAACTATAAAAACAAAAGTCAACAAGTATTCACAAAAACTTCTAAAACACATTTTAACTTGGCAATGGTGAGGATCTGCTATTTTTTGCAGGCTGTACAATAGTGAACTCCTAATGGTTGTCATGCCAACGGGTAGCAGAATTCACAGACTGTCACCTTGGCAGTGGGACCAAGAGCTTTCTGAAGTTCCATCTTCTCCTGCTCGTTGGCTAAATCACCATGGTAGCTAAAATAAGAAACCTCTCCCAGCAGCAAAGCTTCATGGGAAATGGGTAAGATGCCACATTTCATAGAAGAGACCTATGGAACATACAGAAGTTGCAATGTGTGTTACACTTTAACAGACAGGGTGAATACTGCATCTACACCAATGGTTTTAAAAAGGTAAACAAGGGGGCCTCATCAAACATTAAAGGGGGCCACAGGACATACACATATACGCACATACACTGCTTGTGTGTGTGTGTGTGTGTTATTACTCACAGCAGCTGTAGTTGGTGTGTATGTATGTATGACACATTTGGCATCTGGTCGGGCAGAATACACTGCAGAATGTGGTTTGAATCCCAAAACATCCACAGGTAATGCAGTGGCTCCCTGATCAACCACCTCACCAATCAGATTCACCTTCACCTTTAAAAAACCAACATTACAAGTGAAAGAAAGATAAAAATATGTATTGCCTTATTTCATATATTCTTTCACATATTACATTTAATGGTGTAATTATATTTAGTTGTCAGGGTTTCCAACTCCATAATTCATGTTCAGGATGTGAGTGGGTGTGTACCAGACTAGCTGCTGTGGCCTCTGAGAACGACAGTCCTTTAGGAAGAATAAGAATATGATCCTGCTCTTTACTGACACGCAGCTGGAAAAGAAAATAACAGAAAGAGTGAAACAAAGAAAGACAGACAGAGACAGTATATTATAATAAATTCTGGTTTATTATAATAAACTCTCTACATATTGCCATTACAGTGATTTCTTTACAACCATTCACAAAGACTGCAACACCACTTTTTGAAGTAATGTTTCCATGCTGGTCTAGTATTGTGGTATAATCTATTTCTGAAAAATCCTAAATTAAACAGCTTTTTTTTTAAATGGCCTTAATTTCAAAGTGGGCGACATTTTGCCAGAATAAGCGTTAAGAAATGTTTTCTTCTAAAAAGCAAAAATAACAAAACATGACATTTGACTTTTACAAATTGAATGCAAACCATTTCTCAATGTATTTATGTAACTGCAATATCTAAATGCAAATATTTTTTTTTCATCAATCAGGGTGCAAAATAAGCGTGATTTCCCACATAAAGTGCACTGTCTCAATTTACTCACTTGCATTTATAAACCAACTGTGAATATATTAGAGCATACGCTTTAAAAAAAGGTGTAAAAAGCTGTTACTGTGGTGGTAGGTACCTTTTTAAAAGCTACACCTTTGAACTAAAGGGCACGTTTACCTTAAATGTACATATCAGTATCTAAAGTGTCCATATAAGTACCTAAGAAGTAAATATTAGTACTTTTCAACAGGGTACCACACCAGTGGCTGCTTTTGTACCTATTTCTGAGAATGTATACATGAAAATTAGTTGTAAGTCATGACAGATCAGCTCAGAAGTAGAATTTAGTTTTCTGTCTATTCTTTCCACAATGACAGCTATGCTCTTGTCTCTCTGCATTGTTCTGACACTTAAGCCATAACTATAGTAACCAGAGTTGTCTGAACAAAAACATCTGCTATATGCAAAATTACAGTAAGCACAATCAGTCCTATTGGATTTGAAAAACCAATATATACACAGAATTTGTGTTCTGTGTGGAAAAAAGCCAAATGATTGTGAGTACTTACAGTTATATACGTATTTGGTAAGTGGGTATTTCCATATAGGTCTAGCAGCCGGTACAAGCAGGCGAGTTTACAGCGGCCCTGCCTCTCAGCTTTAGAACAATTAAACCACTCCACACCACACAGATCATTCACTGGACTAATTGACCCCGCGCCTGGAAACACACACAGCCAAACAACAATAATAAATATTTGCCTTTATCTGAGCTTCTAGCTGATAACCATACATGCTTGCCATCTGTTGACCATAACTACAACAAATAATCTTCAATGGGAATGTATGTCAATGAAAGTGTGTGTGTGCACTCACTGCTGGGACTGTACACTCCAGTGTTGCTAAGTGTATTGCTGATGATTAGTTGTGCGATGTGTCCGAGGAGACCACTGGAGTTACTGCCTTTGGAGCACTGCTCCTTTACCATACACTCCAGCTCCTCCTTAAAGTCCTGCAACAAACACACACACACACACACATTTTGATATGTTATAAACACACGTGTGGCAGTGCATTAGATAACAAAATATCAAAGACAGTGCCATTTATTTTAAAGAAATAATAATATTTAGTTGGTTAAATGTAATTGCTATTAAAGTAGTATTAAGTAAAGGTTATGCATAAAAAATTTGTGATTTATTTATATTTTATTTAATCTACACCAGCATTCAAAAGTTTGGGGTTAGTAATGTTTGTTCAGCAATGCACTTTGTATTTTATTAAAATATTACAATGTTTTTTTTCCCTATTCATCAAAGAATCCAGGAACAATGTATAATGGTTTCCAAAAAAAGATTAAATTACACTGTTTATTATGGATAGATAGATAACAGATAATAATAAGAAATGTTTCTTTTAATGTTTTAAAATGTCATTTATTAAAAAGGCAAGGCTGAATTCACATAAGCCTTCAGAAATTATTCTAATACAATGATTTGATGCTTAATTACATTTTAAAACATTAAAATAGACTAAAATATTAGTATTAAATAGTAATATGTTTCACAATATTATCTTTTGAACAATATATGCTGCCTCTGCGAGCATAAGAAAAAACTGTTAAATATCAACCCCAAACTTTTAAATAGTAGGCGAAAAAGTGCTTGATTTTAAGTGTGACTTACAGTTTATTTTTTCTCAAATATAGAACATTTCTAATTTGTTCATAGCTCATTCATCTATGGTATTAAATAATCACTGACAACAAAACAGGCTTTTAGAGAAACGTTCAGTAAACAGAATATTCAGTCATATGTCTTTGCCGTGAAATAGTTCAGAGAAGTCGACATGCCCTGTGGTGATACATGCTATACTTAAACTAATAAATTTAAAACAGCATTTCATCCTTTTTTATAATTACAAAGAATGCAGCTATAGCCTCAAGCATGAAAATTTAGACTTTAGTGCTAAAAAATAATTTAGTATAATCCACTAATGCAGAAAGAACTGTGATTAAAATGCTAAAATATGAAGACATATTCATTATATACATTTAAATATAAAATACTTCAAATAAAAAGCATGGACATCACATCATTCGTGAACTTTAACCTTAAAGCCTTAGGGCTACAAACGAAGAAAGAGTTTCCTGTGTATTTAGCCAAAGCCAGGACATGAACTTCATGCAGTTTTGTTGATTACACAGCTTCGAATTTTGCACATTATATGGATATTATAAATAGATGAAGCTATAATCAGATAAGAGACAGAGCTTTATCTAAGGCATTAGAAATGTGCCTGTAGAGCCCTCAAATACGATGCACAGAAATCACTTCGGGTTCTTTATTCATTTCACCCACTCCCAGCTTTTCTGATGATCTGTGCATGGTTACTAATGGCAACGGATCTCCACTTGTTGGCTGTTATGCAATCAAACAAGCGTGGGCTCCTCTTAAAATGCAAAGGGAGGGAGAGAGAGAAAGAGCATGCGAATTCTCACTTTGGTGCGAGTGTGTGTGGGAGTGACATCTTACTGGACTCTGTAAAATCTGTGTGACTCTCTTTCTCTGCTCCATCATGTTGAAGTCCTGCCTCAGGTCAGGTGACATAGCCCTGCTCCTCAGAGCCTCATGGGACTGGAGTTCTTCTTCGCTCTCGCTGTAGACCTTCTTTACATTAAGACTGGATGGAGGGCGGATGCGCAAACCGCCCTCTTCACCGCCCGCATTCATTTCAGCACGCTCACCCTCGCTCATACATAAACACAACACACAGCCTTCTGCTTCATAGAGAGAGAGAGAGAGAGAGAGAGAAATAGAGAGATGGGCTGAGTGTTTTTCTCATCCACTTGAAGCTGTGTTCACAATTGCTGCATGAATACAAAAAGGTCAGGGCACTTTGGATTACAAATGAATTGTCTAAACACACACATACAAATAAACACTCTCTCACACACCTGCATGTCTGCTCTCCAGCTGACATCCTATATAGCTCATGCATATCTGCACGCATCCCAAAGAGAACAATTCACACCTCAAATGCCCCTCTTTCCACACTGATAGCCCGGAATCACCCCAACACCCCCAACAGAGGTTTTATTTTGAGCCTGAATTAATTTTGTTTGAATTTAAAGTAGGCTTTACCTTGAAACCGTGTACAATTGTTTTGAATAATTCATGTATATGTCATATCTAAACATATAAGAGCAAGCCAGTGGTGAGTATACCCCCACCCCCTCCTCTTACTTTTGTTTTTAGAAGAAGTTAATAATAAACAACTTACAAGGGCATTTTTTTCTACATTTATATTAGGTATGTTATCTTTTATATAAAATCCAAAATCATATATGTATATATATATATATATATATATTTCTAATCAAAACGATGGAAAAATAAGAATGAGTTACCATTCAAATAAAATCAGTATTGACAAAATTCACTTGCACTACTGGCACAGAAGAAAACAAAAGTGGCTTGTAGGTAAGCTCAAAGGTGGCATGAGTGCAATTAATTTAATAAATTCATGTTGAGATTCATGTTTTACATATAACATTATGAATATTGAAAAATTCAATTATATAAATAACTGAAATTATACTTTAACAATAAAATATGTCATTAGGTGGCAGTAAGTTACCTATTTTATTACTGAATCATTAGCTGATTCATTCAGGAACAAAGCTAGTCCCTGCGTCCCAGTGTACATATTACCACCCATTCTGACCTAAATAGTTTTGAAAATGATAAAAATCAAATAAAATTTGGGATGGGTAATATGCACATTGGGACACAGGCAGTAACTGTCTTTATGAATGGGGGATTGAATTGATTCAATAGATTCATTTAAAAATGCAGATTCGTTCATACATTAAACAAGCTTAATGGAGATGTGTAGCTGCTCAGTTGTTTGTTTAAAACCATTTCAGCTAACCAAATAGATCAAAATGTAGTTTGTACAATGTTAAGATTCCTCTTTGACCCGAAGCAGCAGCAGCTTCAGGGGCAGGCTTACTAAACACTGAAAGGGTGTAGTTCATTTCAAGCTTACACAATCGCAATACTCGACAAAAGAAACAGCGTGATTATAAAAAAGTCATGTTTTGGAATACAGGCAGACTGAATTTATGAATGAACTAAAGGTCTTATTACGTATCCGTGTTATTTTGTAAGTGCGTATACGCAAATCCTTCACCTTTCCTAGAGTGTATACCTGCGTATCGCGTAGACTACACCACAGGAGCAAGCTATAAAATAAAACCTCCCTGCTCATGAAAAGTATTTTTGGCAAAAAAAAAAAGAATGTCCTGAATGGGACGCATTTTTGCGTGTCTCGCACCCCGCCGCCTGCTCACGTTTAAACAAATCTAAAAACTTACTGAGCTGCATACCTAGACAACATTTATAGGTATTATTAGCGCGTGCAGAATGTTTGGACGTCACACAGAATTTTTAGGCTTTATATTCGCGTTCAGAATCAGAACTGCACCAGCACTGAATGCCTCGAAATGCTGTCTACAGGCAGTTCAAGATGCACTAATATTGTGTAGCTGCTGTATTATATAACTAAACATCAAATTTAAGTTGAATACTAACTTCACGCCCCTAAAAATGAAAACCAATTTATTTGAATGCATGTAAAAACAACTTATAATTGAAACAGCAGTTCTTGCTTTGCTATCGCACTTTATCAAACATTATGCGTCCATCTATCTAAGCCAGTCTATTAGTCACATAAAGAACTAAATACTCACCTTTCTCTGTCTCAGCTTGGATTTAATCCCAGAATTGCAGCAGGAAACATAACAACTATATAAATCGACTTCAGCCAAAATAACTAAGAAGAGCACATCAGCATCCGATTCTTTTCCCCTCGAGTCTCAGTTTCTTCCATCTAGAGCCGTAGGACTCTGTTGAGCGTATCAGGATGTGTGAGGAGTGTTTTGCGTGGGAACTTGGTGAGGTGATCACGTGACCAGTACTGTCCGCCCACAGGACCACCACGACCCCCCCCCCCTTATCTTTAAAATACACAGACAGAGTTTATACAAACGCGAAGATACGAGCCAGATGTTAGACATCAAACACACACATCTATACAGCTCTGCTGAGGCTGGGTTGTTTGGTCACTTTATAGCAGTTTCTCCTCTGAAAAATCCATAAATAATGAACATGTATATATAACATATTCTATATTTGCCCATAAAAAGCTTATTGTATTTATGTCTCACATATAAACGGACCCCGAGGCCCTTATGAGAGCCTAATTTGTGGACCTGTTTGCATCTGTTTGAGTTTAAAGCTATTATTAAATGTTTACTTCACCTATTGAATGTCCTACATGTTATTACTCATTTTCTCTTAAAACCCACTAGGATTTATCCCCCAGTACACGAGCTGGTTTAGCTCCAAACTCTGAGCAACCACGCTGACCTAGAACTCCCAAGATGAGAAGAGAAACAGAAAACAAAGTGAAGTTGTAAAGGTTTTTCATGACGTTTCCCTTCTTACATTTTCAGCTCCAAACACGTTCTATGTCGAAACGGCTCTGAACTTGAGTTTGGCCTTGACATCTCTCATGATTGGTTCTGTTCTTTTTCATCCACCACATTGTTCTCTCACTGAATCCTTTAACCCTGCACACCCCAGCGCTTTGTGACCAACCTTCCCATTTATGAATGTGGATAATTACCATAATTACTCCAGTACCTGAGCATTTGTTTGGCTGATGTTTTCTAAGAGAATTTCCTCCATTGCTAAATTTCTTTAGAATTTTGTATTTGTAAATGGATAAAACATTTTTTTGTCCACAGTCTCTGAAGATACTCGTAGGTGTTAGTGGAGAATATATAACAACAATATAATTTTTCATGAAATTTCCTTTTTTTAATCTTGGGTTCCATGATTATAATTCATAATTAATTTTAAAATGAAATTAATTATTCCATACATAACATTACGTGGTATTTTAAGGTGTCCTTGTTACACATTAAATGTGATTACTATTATAACAATAACAATAAATTCTGCTTAATTACATGCAAGTAACCCTAAGACAAACCCTACGAGCAAGTACATATAGTTAATTAATATATAAAAATACACAGTAATAATCACATCTTAAAATAAGGCATAACCAATTATGTAAGTAGGACTATTTCTAGAATTATTTCCTAAATAAAATGAAACGGATTGACATTTGTGGACAAAGAAATCAATTGGTTAACATAATAATAATTTTAATGTTTTTTTTTAAAGAAATCTCTTCTGCTCACCAAGCCTGCATTTATTTGATCCAATGTTCAGCAAAACTGAACAAAAAAACAACTGGAAAGCTGGAAGCTGGAAAGAAAGACTTTTCTGACATTAACATCAGTCCCATGTGCATATTGTTCCACCTCTGACCTTATGTAAATGCTGAATGCAATTTAAGCACAGCCATACACAACTCATGTTCTCTGTCCTAAACTTTTGTCACCAAGACAGGTTGGGATGCAGGTCCATACTCTGTTTATCATTTGTTAAATGGATCTGGAGGAGGTCAACTACAATGTCTTTGAGTTTCCAGATGTCACAGAATAGTAAAAATAACTGAACTGTATATTTAAAAGACAGGAAGAAGCGAGCAGAAAGTCTCATGTCTCAAGTTAGGCACATCTGGCCAATTTCCCACGAGGATCTTGCATAACCACAGGGCTGTTTATTCTTGAGGAATACACTCACATACACACAAACTGTTGACTCCAGTCTCCCCTTTCGGCTCTGTTCAATTCAGATGATCTGTTTTGGAGATGGTTTTAATGTCATCATGCTATCTTATGACTGTAATTAAGCTCTGTTGGAACCGAAAATTACGCTTTTTAGTGTTGTTTTTGTGGAGTTGTTGAATAATTCAAGTGTCATGCATTTCCAATATTTGCATTTCAGTCTGTGGTGTTTAGTGCTTTTTTAGCAGGCGACATGATTGCTGGCGTTTTAGAGGTTATTTGTATTAGTGTTACCAGTTGTTTTTGTGTTGATGCTGGTGTGCCGCTGACATGTTTGGTTGTAATTTTTTATTTTTTTTGCATGTGACAGTGCTTGAAGGGCCTGTGACACGTTTTAAGGCCATGCGAAATAAAAAATGTTTTGGGCTCACAAAATATTGAGTTTCTGTAGCATTTTTGAAGCTACAGTGGTGCTTAGTAATGCCATGATAGTGTAGGAAGCACGCTTTATTGTTAGTGAATATTGTGTGTGTATGCTGCTGTACAGTAAAGTGAGCTTCAGCAGTGTCTCTCTGTTTAAAATCTGCTCTCACCTCCGCCTACACTCCATACAGCCTGACTCATGTTCATGTATCTGAGAGATAGAACAAGGGAAAGAAAAAAATAGCAGAAAGAGAAAATTATATGTATTTTGAAATCATGTGGAGTGCAAGTGATCACCCTAGGATCTGCTTCTAATCTGTTTGTTTCTACAGTGATGCTTTGTTCTTGCTCTGTGATTTTTTATTGGTTATATTCAAGTAATTCTCTTTCTTCTGACAACTGTTAAACATTCACTTACAGAATAAAAATGCTAACCTAAGATCAGCTCCCGCTGCTTCTTGAATTGTTTTTACTGGAATAGAAAAGTCTCCTCTCAGCATGGAGTCATGCTGGTCTCTGGTGGATGTTTGTTGAACTACAGAGAAATAAGAGAACATTGATGTCTTAGAACTATTGTACTGAACTGAAAGTTCACAAAAAAATAAAAATAAATAAATCTTAGAAAAAAATCTGTACTTTGAAGAGACATAGTAGAACTTAATATATATATTTTTTTACTTTTAAGTGTGACAACTTAACCTTTTTTTTTTTTTACTGAGTTTGCTTCTTCCACAAAAAAAATAAATAATTAAAAACATTACAAAAAAAACCCCATTCTGTTAAATAAACAAACATACATATACAGGTCAGAGAAGAAACATAATTCTACCAGTGTAATACTATTTTAAATTGTTGCTTTTTGAAAACTGCTTTTTGCTGGTTGAAACTTTATTTCAACCATTTTATTCTCCAAAAACCTATTTGAAACCTTAAAAGCAGACACTTTACTTACGTTTAAAGTGCTTTCTATGGACATAAAATCACTTTTGTAAATTTCTTTTGCTGTGGACATCTTAATGTCTTTATCCCACATACACACCAATATTTCCTGTTTAGAAGCATATGGGTAGCCTATATATTCAATATATTCAATATTTAAAACTGAATACTGCTCCTGCTTCCATATTCCAGATCTACATTTCCAACACAGTCTCACAACCAATTCGTACGATGTGCCAAATTCGTGCTAATT
>JAUMHI010000061.1:6695498-6728584 GCA_032359435.1 Enteromius unitaeniatus
CCGCCCCTCTTTTCCGAGGCGCTCTCGGAGGATCTTTTTTTTAGCCGTATTCATAGTGAAACTTGCTAATTAGCACATCATTAGGAAAAGTTAATCCTCTGCACCTTCAGTCTCTCAGATGTCAGGGTAAATGACTACTGCTATGCTCATTAATACACTCAACAACAAAACACCTTGTTAGTCTCTGAGTCTCGGTCTGATGACGCTCACTGAGGGCGGGTCTGAGGCAAGACACCAGTTCAGTCTGTGTGACACGGTGCTGTCAATCAACGGTTGTGGGAGTGGCCTCTGTCGGTGTGACGCAGAAGGGGCAACTTATTTTTATTAAATGAAAACTCCTGGTGGATCTTTATCATTGTAGGGTGGTTGTGTACACACACTCCCAACACACATTTCAGTCCAGACAGCTTGTAAAAGTGCATGTAGCACCGGATGACCCCTTTAAATATCCAACTGTAAAAAGTGTTGTATATTTACTAGTTCATGGTAGCCTTGGCCCGCCCATACTTCCTTTGACGCTACATTCATTTTTTTTCAAAGTTAGTCTGGCAAAGCTGCTGAAATCGGCTTTCAAACAAGCTTGGGAAGTTTACTGATATGGTAAAAAAAAAAAATATATCTAATTACAAGTGTTAGTCATTTGAACCACTAGGTGGCAGTAGAGATTAAATAAATGTCACCTGCTTTAATGAGGCCGGAGTGTTACAACATCTTCACTAATAAACACTATCTATTAATTAAACTAGTCTAAATGGATGCTTGTGAATATAATCAGGTTTTTATGTCATATTATTACCATTTCAGTGCTCAAACCTAAAACCCTGGCAGAATTAGAATTGTAAAGATCGAAAGATAATCACTTAGAGAGGTGTAAGAGTTCAGCTTGTTCAATTACCTCATGCCGCTGGCCTGCTCTTGAATCATCTGAACCCTGAAACCAACAAATGAAAGGAGGACACCGCCCGGGGCATCAAATCAGTCTTTCCCACGCTCTCTCTCACTGTCATGTTGTGAATTACCTGAATAATATTAGTTACAGCCCCTTTGTCTTTATTGCACACATACACACACTGTTTCCAGCTGAAACCATTTAGCATATTTACATATGCATTAATACATTAATTAGCATAATCGCAGGTTTTGCTATCCTTGTGGTGACATTTGGACCCCGCAATGTAGTCAAGACCAGACCCACATAAGCAATCGTATTCACACAAGCTGTTTTATTTCAAATGCGGAGTATATGTGTGTGTCTGCATACTTTTAAGCATTTATTTGTGTGTCTGTGTCTCTCATATCTCATAATAATTCAAGGCCGCTCTCCAACACAAGAACAAAAAGAATAAAACATCCTCCATGCACAGGAGGATCCGTCTTACCCGATTCCCGTTCAGATTAATGTGACAGATGCCCTCAGATTGTTTGGTGCAGATTATTTACACCGTCCTTTTCAACTCCAAGTCCAAGTACAAATGTGTTTCACTTGCCAGTGATGCTTGGACACGTGCGATTAAATAGAGAGGGATCAGAGGTCAAGGCTTACAATTCGTAGACCTATCCATCTCAGCTCTTCTTTACGATAAATTAGGGCTAATATAGGCTACATTCGTGTCAGATAGAATGAATTTTACCATCCCCAACTTGAAAATAACAAAAGCATAAGAATAAGAAAAAGCAAAAGATAAAGACAGATAAATAACAATGTTGTAATTCTTTCAGAACAATTTGTTTTCCAGATTGCTGCTTGATAAAAAGGATATCAGCAAATCAGAATCCACCTTTAAAGACTTTAAAGAGCTTAAGCCTTAGCATACAACTTAACATAAACAGAATATTGGTTTAGATGCAATGGTTTAGATGCTAATAAACTCTAAAACCAGCCTGGTGACTAGCTATGACCAGTGTCTGTCTGTGTGCCCCATGTCTTGTTTGATCATCGATCGTTAATGTTATGTGCCTTGTCGTGTATGTCTCGTTCAGCCTCTTCTTTGTTTTGTTTTAACAAATGTTCTTTGATTCATCCCTGCCTTTCCGAGTCCTGTATCCTGCTGAAGAGAACTCACTACCAGTGCAACTTGTGACAACCAGCCTGGATGACCAGCTAAAACTAAGCTTATTGGCTGGTTTTAGCTGCTCATCCAGCCTGTTTTTTTTTCTCAGTAGAAACTAGGAACTAGTTTTCTTCGCGGAAGCATTTCTTTTGTGTTTAAGGGGAGACACCGCAGACAGAAACACTGTTTTTTATGCGCCTGTCAAGTTTAAGATTTGTGGCTTTTTGTTTTTTCAGTGTTTTTTTTTAGATAAAAAGTTTTTTTTTTTTTTGCTCCTGTCTATATCTTGAAGGTTTTTACAGAGGGATTTGTTCATATACAATTTGCTGAATTATATACAACATTTGAATCCCCCCAAAATTGTAAAATATAGTGTTTTCTGTCCATTCTAAGCATTTTATAAATTATGGAGTGACAAGTATGAGGCACCCAAAATTCCTTCTGTAAAGACTTTTGACTCTTTAATATGTCATTGTCTGTTTTTTTTTAATCTGACGTCATCCAGTGTTTAGATTTTTGTACTGGAAATGTATGCAAGTTAAATAATTACCCATTTGCATATCTCAACCTAACATTTTAGAAAACGAACATTTTACAAACGTAATACAAAATTTTTTTGAAATTATCAATGCAATTAATCAGCTGGGTAAATAAAGCAATAACTATTCGTTGTTTTTTTTACCGTTTTCACTTGCAGTTTTTTGCCAGAAGAGAGAAACTGATAGTTGTGGGACAAATAAAGGTTTTAAAATTTTTGGCTGAACTATATATAGCAGTAGTATGTCTACAAGATGTCTGATCTGATGTGATCTGGAAAGCATCTGCTGTGTAAAAAAATCTGACAGATGTCTTTCAGATGTCAGTTGTACTGCGACGCAGGGCAGGCTGAGTTGGATCCATATGCAGCTTTATTAAGGGATAGTCGTACAGGCGTGATCAGGAACCAGCAAACAGAGCAAGTTAGGTCAGACAAGTCCGTGGTCAAGGTAGCAGGCAAGGTCGGGGCAGGCAGAGAACAATCAGCAGTGATAAACCAGTCCAAATCAAACACAAATGGGCAAGGCAGGAGAAATAGACGCTCGGAATTGATCATCTTGGCAAATCAAGACTTTGCGTCAAGTTGCCTCAGTTTATGTAGGGGAGGAATAGGGCAGTGAGGAGGAGTCGTGTGCTCTGGTATAAGGCAAGCGGGGGGGGGTGGAGTCCGAAGCTGGTCAGAATTCCGGTGAGAGCTCCTTCTGGTGGCACGGGGGAGGCAACCTGGGAGCCTTCGACGTAACATGTACATACATTCAAAATCAGAAACATGCAGTAGACCTATTGCAGATGTAAACTGTCAAATAGACATATTTGTAACTTAATATACGTGTCCTATTCTTTCACACAGCTGGTTGTTATAGCAGAATAAACCAATTCAGCCTTGGATGTAAAATAGACAGGAATGCATTGAGTTTGGGAAAATTCAACACTAGTATTCACTTGTGCGCCTTTCAGCAGTGGAACAACAGGCCATTAACAAGTAAAGCATGTTGAATTACATTTGTGTAAAAAAATCTGACAGATGTCTTTCAGATGTCAGTTGTACTGCGACGCAGGGCAGGCTGAGTTGGATCCATATGCAGCTTTATTAAGGGATAATATTTAGCAGCACAAGAATTATAGTTTTAGATGATAGTAACTCAACCTCTGCACTAAAAGTGTGGTGTTTTGCTGGTTGTTTTTGGAGTAGCCTGCTGTCTGCAACCTGGTTACTTTGTAGTAATACATCAAGCGTTCAGATTTAAATGGGTTAGTAGTTTATTCGAGCTCTGGGCACATTACGACTTCCGCGACCTTATGTAATTCTCGTTCCCTAGAAAACCGCAATTTCTCATGCCCGCTCACTATATCCCCTGCCCTCAGCTGCACTGCCTTTAAACTAACATGTTTTCGCTTGTGAGTGTTTATGGATAACATAGTCTACAGGGGTTGGCAGCTCATTCCTCCACATTGCAGTCATGACCCATAGCGTATTAGTCACATGCGAATTATAGCCGTTCAGAATGTGGAGGAAAATGCCCTAAAGCGATGATTTGAGTAAACAGTGTTGTTGCTGACAATGTGTACCAAACCACTATTATAGTTTGACATCAGAAGAGGTTAATGACCTCCCCGATGGCTGTGATTGTAAATATGCAAATGGACAATGAGTGCATTGTTAACAAGGCTGGCTGGTTTGAATCAGCGCAGTTAACCAGACACAGTTCAGTTTCTGGCTTTATCGCATTTGAACTGTGGGGAATATAGCGATTTTTAATGTTTACTTGGTTTTAATTAGTCTTGTAAAAGACTTAATACTTCTGACACCGTGTCTGTTTCTCAACCTGCTGTACGTATACTTTTAGAGACATCAGGATATATAACTGTTGGTGTCACTAGATGTCACTGCATGTTTACAGCTTGTTGGGACTTATTTTTCTTAAAATGGGACTTAAATTTAACTCTATTACAATTCATTAGTTCTAACCATTGAAGGAAAGAAGAAGAGTTTGCCGCTGGACAACGACCGACAGGACTAAATCACACACTATTTTAGTGTGCCATGAAAAAAAGACATTTAAATATTTTAAAATAAAAGCTATTACATGTAATTGGCCATTTAGTAGTTATAGTGACTAGTTATATATAACAGTTAATTCTCTATAGGATTTTTAAAAATTATTTGAGATAGACAATTACACTGCTGTAAAGAGATTATTAACATGGTATAAAATTGACAGTAAAACAAATATAGCTAGATTTCTATTTTTAAATCAGTTTAAACGTTTTGTATTCATCGAAGAATCCTGAAAAAAAAAGGTTTCCACAAAAATATTTAGCAGCACACTATTTTTAACCATTAAAACCACTAAGAAATGGGGACCAGATCAGCATATTAGAATATGTTTAAATGACTGGAACGATAGCTGCTAAAAACCTGCATCACAGTAATAAATTAAGTTTTATTTTGAATAAATTGAAAAACAAATAAATGGCAAATTCCTTGAAGTATCAAGTACATCTTCCTTTGCGAAAGGCTACTGTAATCTCTCCTCCTTCTTCATAAATCCACTGATATTTTCCAGTTAATGATTTTTCAATGGCTCGGTGAATTAGATCTGCAAAATAGACAATTATTTGCAAGTTTAATATGTGGTTTATTTTTATAGGCACCATTTATACAGTGGAGAGAATTCTGGTTGGATGCATCATCTGCTGTCTGCAAGTAAGTCAGTCTTGTGCTATTGAAACTAATAATTATGCAGTGAAAAAAACTGGAGCAGTTTGATTTTCACGCTTGCGTAGATGAAATTCGTCTAAATGAACACATGAAATGTACATCATTTTTCAGCACTAATTAAAGATGATTCATAGCGGTAGAATAAACAATGAGCAGATGTTAGTTTTACAGTTTGATGGCATTAAAGTGATTTAGTTTGGTAGTTAGTTGTCATTATTATTCAGTATAATTCCATCATAAGTCCACACTGTGGTGTGGGAGTCGGAAAGGCCTCACTGGAGCGTTAACACACACACACACACACACACACACACGTGCGCGCAGTCTCGCTCATAGTATGTGTAATATATCAGTGGTGACAGGCTGAGAGAGATGTGTCTGCTTCTTTATTAGAATGTGTAATTGATTTACTGACCCTTGTATGGGCCATAAGACACCATCATTAGTCACAGAGTAGGAGTTAACACGTGTGCGTGCGGATATGTGTCCGCAGTGATGCTTTGAGAGTGTGTGTGTATGTGTGTGAGCGAGTATAACAGGTCCCAGTATAGGACGTTAGAGACAGTCATTAGTCAGACCGGACTCCTCCTCAGCAGTGACACACTAGGGAGTCAGTAGAGAAATTCTGCAGAAGCGAGGATGGATTCGCCCGGCTGTGTCCCTGTGTATTGCACTTTTGTGCAAGAGCCCGCATTAGTCCACAGGTCTGAGAACAGTGTTTTACTGCATTAATCACAGAGCCTTTTCACTTAGCGGACACTCAACATTAACCGCAGACTTAATAAAAACACTGCCGATAACGAGCTGCTTGATGTAATGGAAATGATGATAAAAGAGCACGAAGGGCGGCTGTTTATTTCCCAGGGTTCCTGGTCGGCCCTGATCGTTCTGAAGCACCTGCACCCAGAAGTCCTGATTTAATTCTTTAAACTGTTTCCAAGTCAATAAACACAATCTGATACACTTGACATCATTAGTAGCGATTGCTAAGGAAGGGAGCACTGTTACTATTACTTAAATATTTCAGTCCCTAACCAAAAGTATTAAGATTGGCAATGTAACTAAACAGGCTCTGTGTTATGGACATAAATGATAAATGATAAATGATAAATGATCAGATGTGGCTTGTTGAGTAAGTCTGTGTTATTATTGTTGCGCAATTATTAGGTAGAAATGTCATACATAACACTGTTTAAAGTTTAGTTTTAGTTAATAGTTAAATAAAATGTTAAAAAAGCAGCATTTATTAAAATAGAAATATTTTGTGTCTTTATTCTTATTGCCGCTTAACATCCTTCATCTCCTGCATGTATTATACATTTAAAAGATCCCAAAATGTTATAGTTATTTATTTAGGTTATACTTGTATTTAAAAAAATAAATCACTGATGGTCAGCTGCTCTCATCTGTTTTATCTTTCACTTCACCTGGGAGATTTTATGCCTAACACACTCTACAGGGGTTAGTAGTTCATGTTTTGTATTTGTATTTCTAGAAATCCAAAATGTAATATGACACTATTACAAAGTCACATTGGCCTTTTCACTGATGGGATTGTGGATCTGTGTGCATTTGAAAATGTACACAGTGACTTTTCCTTTGATGTGGCTGGCTTTATCATTTTCAAACGTAATGCATAATTTACAATGATGGCAAATACAATCACAAAATATATTTTATTATTAACAACACTGATACACCGTGATTGGGAGATCAAACCAGCACAGCATGAATATCAAATAAAAAATGCACACAGGGAACTGAAGCTGAATTATAGACTGTTTGCACATACATTATGGCATCTTTGAATATCGGAAGTTAATATTTTTAATCTCTCGATTATAAATTCCAGATGAGAATCAAGCAAATCTCTAAACTCACAGGGATTATACAAGCGTAAATTGAAAGGAACGTAAGGCACGTGAAAGTGTTTTCCACACATTTTCGCTTTCATTAAATATTAAAGCACTCAATAATTTTGTTCTCATTAAGACCATTTTTTAAAACAAAAAGAAATAAGTAGCACTTTTTTAATGGGGCTAGTAAGCAACATCCAAGCAACCACCAAAAAAACACCAATATATTAAGTACATTTAATTAACATCTGTCCTCACTTCTATTTATTCCAGATAATTTCATACAATATAACCTACTAAATATAACCAATTTACACAAAATTCTTGCAGTCAAAAATGTGTATTTTTCCTAATTACTACATACTCCAGAAGCACTTGTGACAGGAAATATATATTGCAAAATAATTTTAAATGACACTTCATTCATTGTCCATTAAAAATGGATATTAGTTGGGAATCTTAATAATTCACTAGATGCCTGGTAGTAAAATTACAGTATTAATTCCATAAAAATATGGATTCACACAGCAGATCTCTAGATACACAGATTAACAGCAATAAATGTGAAACATGGTCACATTAGCACAAAACAAATAAAATGTCATTCTGTAATGTCTGAGGGGAGAGGTTCCTGCAAATATAAGCATATCATTAGTTTGATATCACTAAGGACAACCACCTCGTTTAATATCCTTTAATGAAGCACATAAAACAGAATGGCTTTTCATAAAGTCTCACTATTGGAAGGTCACCATGGAAAAGGATATTTCCTATATCAGTCTCCGGCTTGGATTTAATCCAGTCGGGAGGCGAGTTGGCATCCAAATTTGAAGCCTGGCAGTTATATTTGGCATAAGAGGAATATATTTCCCTTTATATTTTAATGCCTAGTATGTTAGAAATATATAGTAATAATTTCAAGCAACGCAAAGTCTCCTGCTGCTCTAATGATATGTTTTGACAACTCGGTGACAACATCTCATTTTATTATAATTCTTTTTTTTTAAAGGTCATGAATAATGTTAGTGCATGAAAAAATGAAAACGATTGTTTTTCTATCAATTGCGCCAGTCAGAATGGCACTGAAGTGAAACGGGCCTGATGAATGTGTCATGTGTGAGGTGAACTCCGTAAGTAATGACAGGCGGAGGAGACGGAAGTACTCAAACCAAAACAGGCCTTTTTAATAATTCATCAGACATTAAATAATCCCTTTGACTTTATCAATGTTTCTCCATCTCTGAAAGCTCAGGATGACCTTTGGAAAATGTTAAATCTTTTTCACACGCGGCGGTGATGAGTCTGGCAGGAAAGGTTGAAACCTAAACACAGTCCGTCAGCTACAGGAAGCACACACAAGAAAAACCCAGCGCGTGCACACACTCTCGCGCTGACAGCCCAAGCTCAATCACTCCGACATAGATTCATTTTTCAGACTTTATAAAGTGACAGCTGTCTGTCTTTTTCTGAAAGTTCTACGGAATTTGAAATACATTAACTGCAGAAAGTCTGAAACCAGAATTTTATAGCAGTGCTCCCTGCCTGACAGTATAGTATGATAATGCCTTATTAATTTTTAGCTATTAATGTTCACACAGATGCACAAATAGAGAGAATGCATTATTTATTTTAGTTGAAGTTAAGCAGAGCGGGCCGATTTTTAATCATACTTTGCAAAACAAGTTTGCACAATAATGTGAAGTACAGCGTCATGGGATATGTAGTTTTACAATTTGCGTAAGGTCTCATTAACTTGCAATTATGCTGGTCACATGTGAATATTGACTGAATTTAAAGTAGGCCCACCACAACAAAATACAAAGCACTTAGAGTAGAGTGTGTGGTGAGATATATGGGTATTTTCTTTGCTTTACGTTCAATCATAATGGTAAATGAGATTCTAAAGGAAGCGCTACAGTCCTTGGAGGCAAAGCTCTGTGTGCCATACTATAAAATCACTCAAGCTCTCATCCTACGCTTCTCTCCCTTATCACATAAACATGACCACTAGGGCACCCTGGACGAGGTAAAGCTAACTTTGTTTCATACAGAGTGCTCTTTTGTCCACGTCACTCAACTTTAATCTTCAAATGCAACCATTTGAACTTTGAAAAATGCTTAGAGTTGTCTGCTGTTGTACCTGTGTGTGTGTGTGAGCGAGAGGGAGGGAGAGCGAGAGAGCTAAAATGATGAAAAATATGACATTCTAAAGGCTACTGTGGTGCAGGATATTTAGACAGCCTTTGTCCAGACCAGCAGCCTGCACATTTATGGCTGGATATTGAATAGATGCCTGTTTGCATTTCCTTTGTGTACGGAGTCTTTGAACAGCTTCAGCAGATTCTGCGTGGAGCCATAAAACCGTAACATACTGAAGACTTTTATTTGTTTCCTGTTTCATTCATCAGAAGCATTCTCTGTGTCCTTTTCGAAATACTAAACCATTTCGATTTGGAGTTTTCTGTCAAAACAGGTGATTTTAAATTTGCTCATTTAAATATTTGTCTTCATAGTTTGGGGCCAATAAAACTTTGGTAAGTAATTAACCCTTTTATGCTCACCAAGACTGCATTAATACGCTGAAAAATACTGATGCTAAAACTGTTGTTTTAAATGATAATAATATTTCTATTTCAATATTATAATATTATGTTGAATAATTAATTTCTGCAACAGCAAAGCTGAATTTTCAGCAGCCGTTACTCCAGTCTTCAGTGTCACACTAGCCTAAGAAATTATTCTAATATGCTTATTTATACTTTTGCATATTCTTTTTATGATTATTTTAAATTCGAGCATAGTTCTTTTGTCACATACTGTTTTTCGCCTGTAGGGAAGTATGCGATTTTGGATGCAACCCATGTTTGATGGTTGTGTCATAATAATAACAGAGCACTTCAACATGTCCTCAAACTTCCTGTTTTAACAGGTAAAAATTCAAAACAAGCAACTGAGGAAAAAATAGAATAATGCCTAGAATGGTTCAAAATGCAGATTACACTGAATCACACTGTTTACTTTCATTTCAGCCAAGAATCTCTTTTGTATCATTTCATTTAACGTGATCCTATTAAAGATTTTTCAGTGACATAGGTTGTCTGCTGTAGACTATTTACTGGAGGAATGAAAAGATGATCGGTGTTTGGAAATTGCCTTGAGAAACTGGGATACACAGGCCATTCAATAGCTAGAGAAATGCCATTAAAATCCATTGTAAAGAATCAGTGGGCAGTCACTAATGTAAAAATACATTTATTCAGATTAAAGTGACTTTCAGTTCACAGTCGAATATAAAACTGGCTGTCAGCTATTAGTAGCGATGAAACATGCGCTCCAAATGAGTATACTTCTAGGAATATAGTATCGTGAATACTAACCAAATTAGGAATATGCTGCCATCTTACAATAGTAATACACATTGCCAAGGCACAAACGGACATGTTCAGCAGATGAGACTTCTACACAGTACCAACCTCTATTTGTGCCAATTACATCTACTCGATCCTAAAACCATGCTCCTTAAATGACCTCTTGACATTGATTCAGATGAGGTAAGCATCAATATAAACATACATAAAGCTATAAGCATATGATTATGATTTTCTGTATGAAAGCATAACATATATAATTTGAGAACTCTAAAAGTGAGCTGTTTTACAAATGTGAGGCAGTTAATTGTAATATATCTACAAATGAGCATGCAGAGAATGATATTTTACTTTTACAAAAGGAATTTGGTGCCCCTGCTTAGGAAGATTCGATCAGTTTCTCTGATCATCGTTTTTAGGAAAGAACTGTATTGGGGCAAAAGAAACTACTCCTTAAGTGCTGATATACAATATAAAGGTATATTTCTACTGTTTTTGATAGATATTTTGTTTATACTGTAATTAAAAATACCTTTATTACCAATTAAGGAATTGTTCATTTATAGAGCTCAAATGTAAAACACCACAATAGTAAAAAGGCATAAGCACCACAACAACAGGAAAAGTTAAGGGGAAAAAAGTATAATTATACATCTTATACAATTGATATCATCTTCAAACCTTCCTTTGTCATTTCAGACATTGGTACAGTTTGGAATCTGTCTGGTCCTTTGCCGCTCTCCAACCCCAAGGCCTCCTGAACACACACACACACACACACACACACACACAAAGCAGAAAATCACTGTAATTGCAACCAACAGGCAAGGGCAACTCTGTGATCAATGCTTTCCACTTCAGTGTCATGGGATCAGTCCCTGATTACTGTGAATCAAAAAGTCCTGGGACACACAGAAGACAATCACCTTCTCTGACAGCGGAGTAATAAAAGAAGAATGAATGAATTGGGGTCCATCCACTGACCTCACGCTTACAAACAACAGATACACACAAAAACAAGCACATCTCTCTTTATACTCCTTGAGCGTAAATTGCATTTTTATGAACATTAAAGATAGACAAAAAAGGATTTCCCTTGTGAAAAAGAAGTGTGCCTAATTGTAGTGAATCTAGATTGTACTTCAATTTTTGAAATTATATATTTAAAAAAAAGATTTGCAGGTACATTAAAGAGTAAGTTCACCCCAAAACAAAAAGTTTGTCATTAATTACTCACCCTCATGTAATTTTAAACCCAGAAGACATCCGTTCATCTTCAGAACACAAGTGAAGATATTTTTGATGGAATCTGAGAGCTTTCTGACCCTCCATAAACAGCAACACAACTGAAATGTTGCCAGACCCAGAAACGTAGTAAGGACATCAGTAAAAACAGACATCAGTTGCTCAACTTAAATTCTGCAAAGCCTTGAGAATATATTTTTGTGTAAATAGAAAACAAACAAAAAAAGACTTTATATGAAACAATTATTCTCCCCAAGTTACCGTCTTCTACCATTTTGGAGAGTACCACAACGCCTTTCTGGGCATGTGAACATTTCAGTTGCATTGCTGTCTAAGTAGGGTTAAAGAGCTTTTTCGATTTCATCAAAAATATCTTAATTTTTGTCCCAAAGATGAACAAAGGTTTCGTGAGTTTGGAACGATTTGAGGATGAGTAAATAATGACAGAATTTTCATTTTGGGGAGAATTAACCTTTAATAATAATATAAAAGACTGCTATCTACACCTTTCTTAACACATTTAAGTGCAATGTGTAGTAATGTCAAATTAATTTTTATTTTAATCAAGTAAAGAAATCCTTAAACCCATTTAATCCAAATTTTTTCTCAGACATGAAAATATCAAAATAATGTTTCATTAGTAACCCCTTAAAATAATTATTTATTTATTTATTCTACATTTTATGGAAAAGTGTGTTCTATGGTAGGTCACAATCGTGACTGGTGGGATAATGTGTTGAAATTAGATTATTTCTGCAGTCTACAAATTTGTTACATATCTCAGCCCAGTTATTAACCCATTTTAAACTGTTTCATTAATTCTGTGCTTTCTATTATGCAAACAAGCCCCTTATACAACATTGAATAGGTGTATTAAAATACAAACAAAAAAGTGTTATCCCACCGGCCATTATTGTTGCCATCAACATGTTTACTCATTCTATGTTCACACTAAACAAAATTGAATTTATGTGAATTCATGTATTAATACTAATGACCTTAAAGATAATGTGTACCAAAAATCTTTGTCAAATATTTATGTTAACACTAGCTTTTTGTTTTGGAGCTTTTATGCAGCCATCATCTTCTCAAGGTGCAAACGGGAAATAAACTGCTATGGTCATGTGACAATTTTTACTAAACATGTGAAACTGCACATATTGAATCTTTGATTTGCCTTTTTGCCCTTTGTTTTGTCCATATTTGCAGAAAGTGCACTAAAACAGTAGTTTGTAAAGTTTTTAAAGCTTTATAGATGAAAACACTTTTAACGGTCACTATTGTGACCAGTGGGATAAAAATGAGTTTTAATGTGTTGGCTATACTAAAACACTTGTATTAAGTACTTCAGTATAATTTTACTAGTTATTTGAGATTGCATTCAAAGTTAATATACTAAATTGCTAATTTATCTTTATTAAATTGTTAAAATTAAATTGCATTTAATAAAAATGAGCACAATATATTTAAATTTTATTGTAAAAAAAAAACATGCATACTTGGATACTTTTATTGTAAAAAATAAAAAACATGAATGCAACATGCATGCTTTCTTTGAAAGTAAATTATTAAAGTTAATTATGTATTTATTTTTCCACAAAACTTGTTAAGAAACACCAAGCAGACAAATTTAACAAAGACACAAGTAAAACTATAGCATAAATAGCATAAAATATAATGACTTTTCTCACCAGTGTTGTGAGCCTCCAGCTCTTTCTCCATCAGTTCTCTTGGAGGTGGCAGATGGCTGAAGCTGTTGTGTGTTCCGGTGTTGGAGGGAAATTGTGTGTGTGTTGTGTGTGCGCTGCATGTTGTGAATGAAGTGGCTGTTGTACGCGTGCCGTTCTTCTCCTGTCCGACAGCACTGATCATCTCAGGCTCCTTCTCATGGGTGTCTTCTGTCTCCACATGGATCCATGGGATTTTACTAGTGTTGTAGAAAAATGGATGAGTTTTTTTTTCTGGTCTAAGTAGATCAGATCAAGAAGAAATAGTCACTGATGCCAGTAAAGTAAGCGAGCATCATTTGTCAGCATTGCTTAGTATTTCCAGGGCATATCAAAACGACAGCGTGTAATTAGCCCAGATTTGTTGAGCAGAACTGAGAGATTTGGGAGAGGCGAGGCTTACCGTTTGAACTTGTAGATGAAGAGAATAGCCAATCCCAACAGACCCAGAGAAACCAGTAACAGCATGGCAGAGCCGCTGGGGAGAACACTGGAATCCACCAGAGGTGCTGTAAGCAATGCCAAACAGCATAACTCAAAGTCTCATCTCACAGTCTGAATATAAAAAGCATGCATGTACGCATTTGCAGATGACTCCAAAGTGACTTACAATGCATTCATTGCAAATTCTTATAACTGACCTTAGCTTTGCCAGTGCCATGCTTTTTCTTTGTTCTCCAGTTATAAATCATGAAAATGTTTCTCTATGACTTTTAATATTTAATTGCCAAAATGACTGTCTTTGTGTCACCATGCACATATCTATTTGTTAGGAAAACCAATAATAAAAATAAATAAATAAATAAATAACAGCAAGAATTAGTTATTGATATTAATAGTTAATGACATTATAGAATTAATAACTATTATAATTATTAATAACAATGCCTAATAGTTCATATATTGTTTATGAAGAGTAAACATATTGAAAATGTATCAAATATATACATTTTAGAGATTTACCTGCTATTAAACTCTTTTGTAACATGATTTTATTCATGCTATTTTATTCATTTTATTCTTTGCGAATAAAAAAAGGAATCATAATAAAATGAAAATGCTTCAAAGATTTAAAATGCAGTCCGATAAATTATTCAAAATCTTATTTCATCAGAATGATCACTGCTAAATAGAAATAAAGGATGAATACATTACTGTCATAATATTATATTACTAGTATATGTTATTGATACAACAACAGCTTACTGCAAAAACAAAAAGTATGTTGACCACGGATGTCTTTGGTGTCTCTCAGAGCATGTCTGATGTGTGAGAGGCATATCCATTTCAGTAATTCTAAAAACTGTCTCACTCGTCTGCACACACACAAACGCTGCAGTCCATCCTTCAGCCCTTTGAGGGTTGACGCATGATGATTGTGACCTTTCGGCAGAATGCAGGAGGCAATCTGAACCTTTTCCTGTTCGAAGCAATGAAGACAAATGGCCGTGTCTGAAAAGGGTAGAATTATATGTGGCAGAGAGACACTCTTTATGATCCTGTAATGTCATTTCCAACTCCCTATATTGGTCATGCTCAGACAGGCTCCACATTATCAATATTAATCTAAAGTCCAGGGTGGAGTATCTGTTCTCTGGGATTTCCAGCACCAAGAGAAGTTTGAGGGATTTGACACAATGGATCGTCAGGAACGTAATCATGTAGTGTACCTTATATAACCACAGAAGCATAAAGTCACCTCTCATAACCACAGACAGCGCTGTAATTTACCACAACGAGGCGGCAATTAAATGCAGAACACAATGCGGTAGACAGTTTAATGTAACTCAAGCACCGACAGCAGTGCCAAACGAGCCCTATAACCACAGACAGAAGCAGTGCAATGCATTTTCTGTATGCATTTTGGGGCATCGGAGAGCATGCATTGTCCTATTAAAGGAACAGAAACTTGTGATCAGGGCTTACCCAGTGTGAGCTGAGACACAGACACAGTGACCCGTGTGTCAGGCTTCAAATCAAACTGGATCAGATTCTGATTTAAAGCATTCATGAAGACCTCCGACATCTGAAACAAGAGAATGATAATGGCGACTGGTGATGAGGAGTATGAGAGCTAAAGTAAAGTAACCCAGGCCCATTGGAAATATGTGCCTCTACATACATTTCTGCAACCCCATAATTATGTATCTTACTGCACGTTTCCCCGCAGTTTCAAAGTGAAATGTCCAGAGAATGGCGCTAAAACCCACGTTTAATACATGACCGTGGCATATTTGTATTAGGTTGGTACAGGTACGTATTGCAGTGTTTTATAATGCTGCTTGAGGTACGTTTTGTGGTAGAATTCAGAATTCAAATATCCAGTGAGTGTCGCTAAAGATTAATCCTATATCATGTTGGAAATATCCAATTACTTCCTTGTGCTGATTTGAATGGTTTCGTCAAACCATTTGACACAGGATTCGAAGTGCAACACCGCATCACATGAACTACCAAGTAAACCGACTGAACTGGAAAATTTATACATATAAAGCATGTACCTGTAAATCATCATTTTGTGTGAAAAGGAATAAAAGTTGTGGGTGTTTTACTGCCTCTAGTGTTCATTTCAACTGGAAACTGCAGCGATTTGTATGTGTAGGTACGTTTTTTCAGTTTTGCAGAAATGTATGTGGAGGCACGTATTTCCAATGAGCCTACGTTGAAGTAAAGAGATAAGTGGACTTGATTTAATCTATCAATTTTATTTCATAAAATATTTAATATGCAATGTGTTACAACATTAAAGCTGTAGATGTAAATGTCATAATGTTTCATAATGTAATTTCAATGACTAAAATCATAGTAATTGTGAACATAACAGTATATTACCATTCAAAAGTCTGGGGTTGGTAAGATTTTTTTAAGTTTTAATTTCTTGGACAAAAGTGTCTTATGCTCATCAAGATCAAAATATTTTGAAATATCACAATTTAAAATGTGTTACTGCAGTCTTCAATGTCACATAAAAAACATTTTTGAAATATTTTTATCAACATAGAAGTATATTTTGCTTATTATTTTTGCCATTTTTTTCAGGATTCTTTGATGAACAGTATCAATTTATTGCTTCCTTGCTTTAAAAAAAAGTGTTAACAAATTCAAAAAACAAATACTTTCTCCAAACACATGAACGGTAGTCTTATTTATGCTGAGTTTATTAAAAAATTGTTATAAAGGCTGCAAACAAAGCTTTATTTGCATAACGATTGTGAATATGAATCTTCTGCAAGCCGTTTAAAATGATCATGTTACATTTTTCATATTGGAAAGCTGTAGGTCATAACCCTACATAAACTGAGAATGCGATAAAAATACTGCTGGTTTTAGCATAAATTAGAATTATTGTCTAGTACAAATTTAACTGAAGTTTTTATTTCCCTGTGTGGTTGCTGGGCATAACAATTCAGCCCATGACATTTTTAAAGTAAGTGCATGTATTTTCCAGCAGGTTTATTCGCTAGTAATAAAGCCTATTTTTATTGCCACTATAATTTATTTAGCCATCAGAGAATCATAATAGGTTATTTTAACAGATTATATCAATCATCGGACCTTGTCATTTGGGGAATCATAGCAAAGCGCTTTGTTTCAATATGCACGTGTGTGTTTTTGTGTGTGTGGTTCTCGCCTTATCAAGCTGTTCCTCCGTGTGTGATCTGAATGCTGACTGGTTTGTCTCAGGTAGGATAAAGAGCTCAGCGGCAGTAGGAGATCCAGGAAACACAGAGACCAACAGCTGGTCCTCAGGGAAGCCGCAAACCTGGAGCAAAACACACACAGATAACCACGCATTTCTCATTCGCTAGTAACCATAAAATTAAACACATTTTATCAGCATGCAACATTCATGACGGGATCTAATTCATGCGTAAAAGCTAGTCAATCATTTCATGCCCGTTTGCACATTAATAATATCTCAGTTAATGTTTGCAAATCATTCCAGTGAATCTCGAAACGGTTGTAATATTTACGATATGATGTTGTGTAACCGTATTGAAAGCACTCTGTTCAAGTTGAAAATCCGAAGGTATTGGGAGACCATTATATTTGTGCTTGAGCGACTCATTGTAATGGAGTTCTGCGGAGCAGTTCTTTGGCTCTGTTCTTTAATTGGCTGACTGGCTTTAGAGTCTTTCTGTTGCCGCATCAATATTCACTCTGAACTCCTGTGATTCACTCTCGCCAGTAGCACTACATTACCCTATCTCCCGCTCTCAGACTGAGGGGAAATCAGATGGATGCGTGAGAGCACGTAAAGCCTCTCAGCCAAACACGAACCTCGCCGGAGAGCCCAGAAAGAGCCATCAGGCTTTAAACCAGCAGCGTTTGAGAGAGAGGAAAGAGAATAGCTGAAGAGAGAGGAAGGGTGGTGAGCTATCAGCAGCCTTTCAAGAAATTTCGTGAGTTCTTTTCAGCAGTTCACTGACATTAACAGAGCACTCCAACAGGAACTGATGATGGACTTTAAGGTCGGTATACCTGAGAGAGCGTTGCCCTGACAACGCGCCCCACGTCCTGTCTCCATTCGGCAACAGACGGGTTGTGCTCTTCCAGGTTCGGAGAGAACGACAGCAGTAAAGAGCGGAAGAAGTCTGGGAACGATAGAAACAGAGATAAAGCTCTGCCCCAAAAAATCCTCTTAATTCTGTATCTGTGAAACTAAAAATACCGCAGTCTCTCAAAGAACACTGCAAAGTTGGGAACAACGGGAGGTCTTCACCTTTGACAGTGATGATTTTCACATCCTGTAGGACTGTGCCTCCCGCCGACACCTGTACGGTGACAGAGCTCGGTCCCTCTCGCGTGAACGTGTGTGAAATGCTTCCTTCCAGTGTGATCAGCGGCTAAAAACACACACACACGTAAGTGTTCGGAAACAGGAAAGCAAATCACAGCTCTGACTGATGAGCGAGTGGCAGAATCATTTACAGCAGAAACCAGTTACAGCCCTATATGGCCAAGCTCCCACTGTGTTTCACGGTTCAGTCGTCATGTTTTTGATCTTGAGGCTTTTCGCCGATATATTGGTCTTGAGGATCTTCATGCTTTTTCCTAGTATTTCTTAAGAAGCTTCTCTGTTTGTGAGATTTACTTGTAATTTACAGAGGGCTTGCTGATGTCATTTTTGTGGTATTTTTTGTTATGATGTCATTTACAAACATCAGATGGTCAACATGACCATCTTGTGTTAGAACATTTTAACATTAATATTCATTCAAAACAATGCTTTTATATTTTAATGCTGCCTTGTTTTCCATGGAAATTTAAGCAGTGAATACAAAAACATTGTACTTTCAGTGTATAATGGGTTAAGTTAATGCATGTACTTCACTTGAATTATTTACAAGCAGATTTTATAATATTGCTAACACACTGGAGGGTCGGCTTTTTGCCATGTTGTGCTCTTTGTTGTATATTATTACTTTATTAAACATTAAAAGCAACCAAAAACAAATATAGCTGGTTTATAAAAACAACCTGGATTGCAAAACGGGGCAACATTTTTGCTGTTTGCCTTGCCCTAAAATAATCCTAAAAGCCAGTGTTATATATAAAGGAGAATGTTACAGATAATAGACAGATAATATTATTACAATTATTTAATGTAGAGAATCTAAACTAGACATTCAATTATAATGCAAAGCTTCTGTAAAAGTAAGTTTTTAAATGCTGTTAAATGGCTCTGCTCTATGGCAGGTTTCCAGAAGTAAATCGCAGTAGAACTTGGATGCATAATCATTAAAAGCTGCTCTGCCACTTTTTATGTGTTTCACCTCAGAAATGTTAAACAGAGCTGAACTGAATGATCTCATAATTCAGTGATGTTTAAAAGCGCCATAAAATAGTAATTCATATGCTGATAATAACTATAGTTAAAATCCATCTTAATCATTCATGACACAAGAAATCAGTATAATGAAGAATTCAGTCAAAATAAAGTCTTGATATAAAAAAAACATAAATATAAATCAAAACATAAATCAAACATAAAATAAAAACAAAATATGTCAGCAATATTCATAATATAGACTACTGTTCAAAAGTGCGAGGATGGAAAGTTTTTAAAAATCTTTTGAAAAAATGCTTTTTAAAAACGCTCACCGAAAATTCTGTAATATTTAAAATATTATTACAATTTAAATGTTCTATTTTGTATTTGAATATATTTTATTCCTGTGATGCAGAGCCCTCTAGTCTTTAGCTATCAGAAATCAAACGAATACTCCGATTTGTTCCATTTATTATAATAATAATAATAATAAATAATAATACATAATTGTGCTTTTGTAGCTTAATTTAGTATGGAAGTCACAATACTTTTTTTCCAGGATTCTTTGATGAACAATTTAGAAATTATTTTAGAAAATATTTATAGTATCCACCTGTACGTCGCTTTGGTAAAATTTTACCCTAAAAAATTATATCTGGGCTTTTTAACTTGGCCAAAAAAGCTGGCAGCATTTTCCCCTTGTGTTTTCCCAGCTATGCCTGTCTTTCATCCAAAACCATTTTGACAGAGTTAGAATTCATTTATTCTTTTTCTGTTGGTAGCAGGTGTTCATACTGCAAAGAGGGAAAAACACAGCGTCACAGTATCTCCCCCCCCCAAATACGGGGCTTTGCTTTTTACTGTACTTATTAGACCCCAGTCCAAATCCATCTTAATAACAGGTTTACCAATCTGACCCTGGCATCCACAATATCTTTGTCAGAGCTCTCGTTTTGTTAGAGGTCAAAAGTAATACTGGAAAAGCTGCCTAACCGATCTGGGCTGCATTCTCCGAAACCACCTTAACGCTACGTCATTCTTAAGTTGTACCTTAAGACGTACCTTATCTTTAGCGCCTGTTTTCCGAAACCTTCTTAGTCAAGTATACCTTCTGTAAGTCATACGTTCATAAGGTTGGTCTGGAGTGCTCTTAGCTATACCTTATCGCTTGACGTTTTTTTGGAGACCATTATGTGGACACTCGCAGCGGCGGTTCTACATTGAATTACTCCCTGGGCGAGACCCCCTCTTAGCGCCCAATTTCTCCCTTTTATAGTTATAGGCAAATAAACGTATTTATTTCTAAATTAGCCCGATAAATGCAGTTCGTACTATTTCTATACTTTTCCTATACCGCTGTGAAGGAAAGAGCGCACAATCGATCATCGTTGCATCGATATTAATGGACAGCACCTTCTAAGGTCGCACTTAAGAAGGTTTACCTTAAGCACCATCCTAAGGTATAGTTCGGCGAACACATGTAGTTAAGGTGTACCTTTTGAGTCTTCATAGCTAAGAGACAACGTTATTGGAGAACGCAGCCCTGGGCCTTTGGGCCACATGTGTGTATATAAATATATATATTATATACTCAGCATTTGAACCTCTGTGCTGTTATTGAACCACCAGTAGAAGGTAGCAGTCCTGGGCTGACTGGGCCACAACACTGCTGTCAAGTTGGCCTCTTTTCCTCTGTTGACGACCACCGGTGCAGAGAGAAAGATACGCTCCACAGGACCTAACATGACACATTGGACGTGATATCTCATCAGACACAATATGAAGTCAATAACGATCACATTTAGCACTGAACACAACAGCAATTTCTTGTTCTACACATCCTTCATTGAGAGTTGGTTCTGAAATAGATTGTCTAGATGTGCAGTCAGTGGCATAGAGGAAATTTAGTCTGACAGGACACAGTTTTTTATAGTGACGGCAGTGGCTTCTTATAGAGAATCAAAATTCTTAGAAATATATGCGTGTGCTCATGTACATACTAGTGATGTGCAGATAGAGCGAGCTGCTGTCAGACCCATGACTGTTCTGAGCACGTGCGGTGACCCTGAATATCCCAGCGATCCTGTACGTGTGTGTTATGCTGTCTCCAAGGCGACTTATGTTGGAGTATGACACCGAGATGCCATCTCCAAAGTCCACATGGAGACTTGTAGCCAGTGAGTCACCCTACAGGAAAGAGGCAAAAAAGACAAGTAAAGGCTTTTAAATTGGTTCTCAAACTGGTGTCCACACTGGGTTCAAAAAAGAAAAGATCAAAATACATAAGATGATAACAATGAATTAAACTGGTGATAATAATATGAAGAATGAATACAGTTATTTCTTATCGCACGATAAAAAAATTATCGCCGTTAATCTATTCACAAAGTTGGGTTATGCTGACTTTCACCTTTAGCGTGGATGTATAGCCGAGTTACGCTGTAGCCTTATTCAGACAGGACTAGTTTTTTAAACTACTGTATGTGTGAGCTTCGATTCTTATCACCTGTCGTACGTGATCTTCATATACCGTTTGGAATGCATTGGTATTAAATGCACAAAATTGTCGCGCTGACAGACTTGTGCGTCACGTGAGCGTTGTGTTTGCTTATCCTGAAGCGTCTGATCGGGCTGCGGCTAAATGCACTTTTATACAAAACTGATGAACACACCGTCAGTTATGTTTTCAGAGCAGAGCAAAACATCTGAGAGAGATCTGTGCATTAGAATGCAGCCTGTTAAAGCTGCCACTGTATATAATCTCATCAGTAATAATCAAGCACCAATAATGCAGAGGGGAAAAAAGAAAAATCCAACTTTTAAAAGGCAAGACTATTTCTGTAAACTTTTGTATATTCAAAGAGCACTTTAAAAAAAAAAAAGTAATAGTTTTAAAAGAGTAGCCTGTGTATATAATGATAAAAAGATATATATTTAATTTTGCACAAAGTAAATTTGATTTAAAATGTAGCCATATACTGAAAGAGAATGTGCTATTCTCCTGGTTTCACAGACAAGGCTTAAGCTAGTAACAGACTAAAATACATGTTTGAACTGCTTCAACTGAAAATATCTTGCTCTGACATATCATTAATATCTTAATTTAACTAAGGGCTAGTCCTGGTTTAAGCAAAGCCATGTTTGTGAAACTGGGCCATTGTGTTGATAATAATAATATTATTGCATTGAATTGTGAAACCAAGATTCACACCCCTACTTTTAAGATTGCAGTACTGACACACAGATATCTCAAATATAATACGTAGCACACAAATTCTGAATGCCTTTGGCAGAACTCAAATGAGCCATTTTAGTTTAGATTAATCTAGATTAATTTCTAAATTAAAAAAATAAATCTATGCCCACCCCTAATAAATATATTTAATATATAAACATGACAGTGTTTTTACATATATACATGCATGTGTTTGTTTTTACATTTTCATAATAAACATATACAGTACACACTCATATGTTATGTAAACAAAAACTTTTTTTTTGGATGAGATTAATCGCTATTAATCATTTGACAGCACTATATATTATGGCATTATTATATTATGTTATGGCAAAGCTGAATTTTCAAAATCTTTAATCATGATGCATTTTTCCTGATTGTTTGATGAACAAAAAGTTCCTCAAAGACAGCATTTATATTACGGAAGAGTTTTAGGGCCAAGCAAAAAATTCTAGATAAATGCTGAGAATAAACTCGTTAAATTAAGAGACTCAAGTAATTAAATTTCAAGACCAAAAAAAAAAAATCTAAATAAACATTGAAAATAAATTAAGAGGGATAAATATTGAGAAAAAAAAAATATTTTGACAAATAAAAGTGCAGAAAAACACCTTTGTGAAGTACATTTCATCTGTTTGGAGTGTGTAAATCAGTGTATAATGAAAGCATTATAATTAAGGCAGTAAAATTACAATTTTCTGATGTGATATGTGACGAAAAAGGAAGGAAAGAGAGTTCGGCAACAAATGGATTTAATCAATTTGACATGTTTTACTCAAGCTACGAATTACTTTTTTTTTTACGAATTACGAGTTTCTTCTCGATATTTTATTTGGACTTTTTTCTCTGAATTTAACGAGTTTCTTCTCAAAATTTAATTTTTGTAATTTAACAACTTTATTTTGAACAGTTTATTTAGACTCGAAACGTAACAAGTTTTATCTCAAAATATAACTACTTTAATCTCGTAATTTAACAAGTTTATTCGCAACATTTTATTTCATATTTTCTTCTCTATATATGAGTTTTTTCTCATAATTGAATGACTTTTATCTCGAAATGGTTTTATTTTTTTATTATTGCTTGGCCCTAATACTCTTCATTATATTTGAAACAGGAATCGTTTGTTAGAATATAAATGTCTTTACTGTAACTTTTGATTAATTTAATGCTTTCTTGCTGTTTTAATCTTACTGAACCCAAACTTTTGACAGTTATGTATGCTTATGTAAGTTTTTTTCTAACCTAGTTAGTGAGTCTAGCTAATTTCATTGTAAAAATTATGGATTGGTGGCACAAGGCAAGATTGATCAAAAGGACTTTAAATGAGACCCGCTTATGAAATTTAGGGGTTTAGTGCTTTGGAAAATAGCTGGTCTGCCATTTTCAAAAGTTTGAGAACCACTAATCTAAAGCACAGCACCTTGTAATTTTGTGTCTCTGCACCTGCTGACTTACATTTTGCAACACTACTCTGAAGGTAATGTTGGTTCCCAGTACAGCAGTGAGTTGAGAGTTGATGGTGCTCAGCTGTAGGCCACTGGGTGCTATGGGTTTACACTGTTGCATTCTGGGACTCAGTGTGTCCTTCAGACCCTCCCTGCAGTTATTCAACAGCACTTTCCTGTACCTGCACCGACATAGACAAAGACTTTAGAAAACACCCTCTGTTAGAAGCAGAAACACAAAAGTGACATGTATTTAATACAAAAACACCCAAACACTCTTATAAAGGCTGTCACAAAAAGACTCATTTGGACTCATGTATGTATCATACTGCATTGTGTGTGCATCTGTGAGTGTGTGTTACCCTGTGCTGTTGCGGTAGCGCTGTCCATGGCTGCAGGTGTGTGACGGTAAATTGACATCATACCAGAATGCAGGTGCACATTTTCCACTGGCCTGTCTCTCAAACCCATAATCACTGCAGGGGAAATCATAAAAACATATCAATTATTCAGTTTGGTTAAGCTCCTCGCTATGATGCAATAGAAGTCTATAGAGAAAAGTGGCTTGGATTGCACTTTGCATACACTGCTAAATTTTTCAATGGTTTTCTCAAACACATTGGGAACCACATATTGTATTTTATTATTGTTCTTGTGCTGACTATATGAAAGGTTCCCATGCTCTCTAAAAAATTTATTTCTATGATTTTTCCTTGACTTTTCCAGTCGTTTGCTATAATGACTTATGTTTCATAGAGATTGGACTTACAGGAATAACTTCAAGCCTTATAAATGTTTTAAAACAGCAATTTTTTTTACAGTTTGAAAATGAATTAAAAGTTTACTCCATTATCTGCTTATTTGATTAATTTCTAAAGATTAGTGCTTGTTACACATCTATTGCCTCATTATGTGCTACATTATCTGTTATATACTTCAGAAGTTAAAATCACCAAATTGCACTCTGAAGAGTGTTATTAATATTTTGCTTTTTTTTATCATTTCAGTTTTCATTTGAATTTTAGATATAGTTTGTAAGGTGCTTTTATTAGGTTTAAATTATTGGTAAAATTTTTTAGGGTCTTTTAACAAGTTGCTTATTAGCATGCTTATTACTAGAATATTAGCCATATATTCGTAGTAATTAAGCACGTATTAATGCCTTATTCTACATGACTAATTGCTAATTATTAATTAGGAATTCATTGAAGGAGAAGTCATATTTAATAGTAAATAAATGTTCCCTTTTTCTAAAGTGTGGCCCTGTTCCCTATTCTAAAGTGGTACATAACTTTTATTTCAGTAACATTTTAAAGTTTTCTCATGTTCTAGTTACTAAAAACAACTCTGGCTTGGAAATAGGCTGTCAAACCTTTCTGGTTCTAATTGAAGTTATTATAGTAAATGTAGTGCAAAATATGGGAAGCGTTTTACAATGAAAAACAAAGCCGTTTTTATCAGCAGAAGTCCTATTCTTACCTAGGCGGAACCCTATTGAGTAAACATTTTAGCAGCGTGGTAGCCTTAAGTCGTGATTGGTTAGTGCATTTCTAAACTGCTGCAGGGGATCAGGGCTAAACTCAGTAACACCAGCTCCTTCAGGCTAATCAGATCACTGCCATATTTATCATCCATTTAAATATTCATTACTTATTCATTTGGAGATAATTAATCATTTGACATTATGCTAATTTTGTGCGCCTCTCATTCATACGTGTAATTTGCCTAAGAGCAGACGACTCTAATGGAGCCTGTGTGCGGTACAAGGGAGATTTATGTCGTCGTTATGATCAGCGCAGTAGTGTGTCTCTGTGTGAATCTGGGTGGGCTTGTAAAGACATCTCTATCAGTATAGCGATATGATTAGGACAGACTGATGTAAAACCAGGTTTTTATCTTGCCACCCGCAAGCTAATGTAATGTACTGACCGCTATGGTATCATAAACTGCTCTTAAAAAAAGACAACAACAACTGAGAAATAAAGGGAAAAAACATGATTTTTTTACATTCATATGCCACTTAATTAATCTGTATAATTGGTTGGATCCCTGCAGCTTTTGTTCTCTGCATGCAACACTGAGTCCTTTGATCTGCAAGAGTTACTGTCACTCATTTTCTCCATTGGAAAAGCAGCTGTTTTGTGTTTCCGTGTGTGTGCACGTATGCGTATGTGTGTATGTGACTCACCACTCAAAGTCATAGAGGGTGCAGATGCAGGGCTCAGCTGAAACAACCCGAGAATATTCCCGACCCAGAGTGCAGCGTGTACCAGGCTTTCTCTTCATATACACCTGTCTCTCTCCCATCACGCACACCTCGCCCTAAAAATGCACATACTATGCTTAGTTAAATAACTTCAGTAAAACTTTTAGAATTTTATTAAATTGTAAAAAAATTTTAAATGATCTTTTATTTAAAAATTTCAGTTTTTATTTAAATTTTATTTTTTTTCATTAGTTAGTTTTATTGGACACATTTTATTTAAAAGTCCAATTTGCACTATTAACAAACCATTAACAACAACTTCTGCCTCAGTAAACTCCTAATTTTCTGCTCATTAATAGTAAGGTAGTTGTTCAGTTCAGGTATTGGGTAGGGTTATGGATGTAGAATATGGTCATGCAGAATATGTGCTGTATAAGTTCAAACCCATAAAAGCTTCTTCGGAACACAATTTAAGATATTTTTTAGGAAAACCGAGAGTCAGTGGGTCTGTCCTATTGACTGCCAAGTGAACTACACTGTCAAGGTCCAGAAAAGCATAAAAGACATTGTTAGGAAAAGAACACAAAAATAACCACTTTATTTAACAATTCGGCACCATGACGCAATTTTGGGGAGTATCTACCCGCGGCAAACTGCATATGCTGTTTTGTGTCAGCTGCGCCACACGGATACGCTGGTTTCATTTAAATCAAAGCAGAAATACACATAGAAAACATATCCTTCTGTTTAGCTGACACAGAAGAGCATACACTATTTGCATCCAGCAGATACTATGGTGAAAAATTGTTGAATAAAGTTGTTTTTTTTTCCATACAAACAATATTCTCGTAGCTTCATAAAGCATTGGTTGAAACACTGACGGCAGATGAATTATCCTGAAAATATATTTTTTTCTGGACTTTTCTGGAGTTTACTTGACAGTCAATAGGACAGTCACAAGCCTCCTGGTTTTCATCCAGAATATCTTAAATTGTGTTCTGAAGACAAACAAAGCTTTTATGAGTTTGAAATGACATTGGGGTAAGTTATTATTGACAATTTGAATTTTGGGGTGGAGTAACCCTTTAACAGTGAGAATGGGTCCCTTTACTAAAATGTTACCGTTGTTATTTTTGTTAAAATTTTAACAATTTTAAAATATATTTCTTAGTTTTATTTACCAATAACAATGTTGCTTGGAATCAGACTGTCAAACATTTTTGTTTTTTTATTAAACCTATAACAGTAAATGTAGTGTAGAATATGGGAAATGTGTTGTGATGAAAGATGTGCACATAAATACTAAATTCACAAATGCACACAAAAAGTAGGGTTGCTTGATCTGCGAAAACAAAACGAGTCCAGTTGATTCTTTGCAAATAACCACCCCCTTAGATTGCTACATTCTACAAATCCATGACACTCTAATGCCACATTTCATGTTCTCACGCAGTGAAAAACACAAAGAGAAAACTGACAATGCTCTGACAGACAAGACAGAGCAGGTTACTTCTTCTATTAAACAACATCCCAGTTTTACGTTAAGTGTTAAATATTGTTTTAAATAAAAATACAATTAATACAGTATTGTGACTATTTAATGTGTCATGACAAACCCCTGAGGTGCCTAAGTTCAAATGCATGTGAACCAATCATGTCTAGAAGGTATCTAGTTTGAACTATGGAAAGATGTCAATGCACCATTTTTCAAGTCCAACAATGTGAATTCACTCTCCTGTCTGGTTTGTTTGTCTGACAAAATGGCATATTTGGCAACATGATTGGTCAGAACGCCTGTCAATCAATTTACCCAGCAAAGGGTAAATTGCTATTCAAAATTAGCCAAAACACATTTTTTATTGTCAAAATACCATTTGGGTTATCCCGCAAAATAAAAACAACCACAGCAAGTGTAAAAGTAGCCCAATTACGAGAGAATAGTGACAAGAAGTCAAGTATGGACAACCCCCCCCCAAAAAAATATTTTTCTAGTTACTTGTGCTTAGCTGAGGATGGATGCCGTAGTTAGTACAAATTTTAGAAAACACATCGTGCTTCTCAGGAAACAGATTTGACATGCAATAGATGCTGACTCTGAAACTCTGTAAGAATCACAAGTCAAGGCTGACGGACAACATGTCAACAATATTATGTGCTGAGATCTGTTGCTAAATCCATTACAACTCCATTAACTTCCATTCTGCTTGGGCTTGTTACCCCAGAGGTGAAAATAATCTCCCGTGCCGCCCTAATTACTAGCGAATTCAGTGCCAAAAGAAACTCATGTTGAATGTTGAGTGAGTGAATTAGTGCTTTGCTGTTGAGACCGAACAGTAAGGCGTGCTGATAAATGTGAGGTGACAACCTTGTTATGCAGGTGCCACGTCTGAAAGTCTCCGTCTGTGCATTTCCGCCCAAACAGGGAGCTGTAGTCAATCTTTATCAGCTGCCAGTCGGAGTGGTAACTAAAGTGCCCGAAGAATCTAGGAGGATAGAGAAGCTTAAGCACAACAGGATCAGTTTGCTTTGTTACATTTTTTACAATTGCTAATGGATCAAAGAGCCTTAAAGGACACATATTGCCATGGCAAATCCGAGAAGGAAGTGTCAGTGCTATCAGTACAAGTAAGTGTGAAGATTATAGTCCAGGCATGCAGACATGCAAAATGAAAAGATTTAATATGATAATAATGATCCCAGTAAGGGAAGGTTCATTACTGACACCTCCTGGACCATTTGGATCAGTGTGGCTGTTGAGAAGACGAGGTGAAATCATTCTTACGTAATGATGCGATTCTCAGTCTCTGGAGTCATCAAAACCCCGTCGACAAATAGGGGTGTAGACGAAAAGCTGAGTTTGTCCCACTGCCGGCCTTCATCCAAACTAATCCTAGACACACATGCATTTCTCAAATCATTTCACTGGCAAAGCACATTAGGTTCACATTCTGATTAATATCCTGTACAGTGCACATTTGACAAAGACAAGACATAAAAATAGAAGATGCATTTGTTCAGTCATCTGAGAATATTTAGCGGATCCACAAAAACAAGTCATTGTGGAGTCACTGCATTAACATTTAATGTGGGCTACATCTGCATAATTACATTAAAATCAAATCTAATATATGCTCATTGAAAAATATCAAGACAAAATTATTCACCATACCCCACTTGTGTTTACATTACCCTCATAATCATTATTAGTCATGTAAAATGCATATTATGTCTCATTACACATTCAGTCTATTTTGCATTTCATTGTTCTTGTATGCTGCATCTTTTTATTCGATTTTCTTTCTGTCCTTTGCATTTTATTGTTTTGCCTAAAGTGGCTCTTTAGTATGTTAGTACTCGTCTAGTATTTTAAATCACCTGATTATGTCCATGACATTTATTCTTGTGTATTTAAAGCCCTCCTGTTTGCCTATTCCTGTAAGCGCTAAATGTTTACCCTGAACTGGCATAGTTGTGTTTTTGGGGATCTTCATTTAGATTAAGACTATTTAAGACTAACTTTCAGTAAACCAGCTCTTTCACACTCTCTCTTACCTTTTATTGTGTACAGGAGTTTGGGAACAGTTTTAATAATATTGGACTTTTTTTTGCAAGGATGCAATACAATGAACAGTAACAGTAAAGTCTTAATACTTTTTTCAATAATAAATACTGTTCTTTTGAACTTTCTATTAATCTTGTTTTCACCACTGATAATAATAATAGTAATACTGATAAATAATAAAATACATTATAACTAAACTGTTCTAAAATATAACTGTTTTTACTCTTATAGCTTTGATGAGCATACAAGACTTCTTTCAGAAATATGGAAATCTTGGTAGAGCATGTCTTCACTATGCTTTTAGAAGTTTACAGTTCTCTTTATTATTGTTGTTTCTATTGCAGTCTCTTCATGAAATATTTTGATGCAGAAAGGAAAGAATTTCTGGTTTGGTGTTTCTGCTGTTGTAGATATGGGTCAAAGTCACCCGAGTTGATGGCTGCGCACCCGCTCACACACGTCTGACTCCTGTTCTAACAGCAACCCACAGGAGGATACAAATTATCTTCCGCAGCCTAATTGATCCTGACAACATTTCAGAGCTTAGCACATCAAAGCCCCGTGTGTGACGTGGCAGGAACAAGATGTGAGCGGAAGCCCACTGAATCCCACCTCTGCTTCAAACCTTAACCCCCCTAAACATGAGCATAAAGCCCTGGCAAACATAGCCACCTGCACTACAAAGCCATGACAGGCACTTTCGCTGAATGGATTCCAAATGTTTGATATGATAAGAACTATTGCCTGCTGTTTATATCTGCCAGTCCTCAAATCAAAGGTGACGTGAAGCATGAGGGAACTTCAAACACTTAAACTGAATAAAAAATATCCAAAAAGTTAGAGATAAACTGCAGTGAACTCTAATAATCTCTTTTGTTCTCTTTTATGTACATATAATGTGTCAAGTCAGGTTACCAGGTTTTAGAGCACTATATGCTACAGAGATTGTTTTAAAGCAGCTTAAAAAATCAAAAGTAATCGAATTGATGCAAACTTGAAGAATAACTGTGTAAAAGTTCAATTCAGTGATTGAGTATTCAACTCAAGCCAGTAAATCGTGATTCGGTTCAAATCACCTTTTCTGTGAATCACCTTCTTGTCTGTGTTAGTTCTATCAAATCTGCTGTATACTATGTTTGTATATTAAGTGTCTTTTAAACCACTACTAAGCAAGCAAAAGTAACAGTGGCAAAGTGACAGAAATGTAGGCTTAGTCAGGGGACTAGTTCTCCTCTGGCCTAAATGGATGAACACAATGCAATATTGATTCCAAACTGCATCACAAATCAGATTTGTGGACTGACGTTATCCAATAAAAACTGTAAGGCAGTGCATTTATGAATATGCATTTTAAGGGGGAAAAAGCATTTTGCCTTACCATAAATGGCGTGTTGGTACAGCAGATTGTGTAACAGCTAATAAAGCCCCTCCATGGTCCAAAAACCAGACACTGTGCTCCTCCTCAAAAATCTAAAAACAGTGTTTAAAGAGTCAAAAACCTACAAGGCACTTTAGCATCCTGTCTCTTCATTTTTCTTTTAGTTTCTGGTGTGTTCAGGAACAGGGACAGGAATCTTAAAGGATTAGTTCACTTCCAAAATAAACATTTGCTGATAATTTAGTCATGCCCAAGTCAACCAAGAAGAAACTAAGCTTTTTGAGGAAAACATTCCATCATTTTTCTCAATATAGTGGACTACAATAGAGGTAAGTAGGATTCAAACTGCAGTTTCAATGCAGCTTTAAAGGGCTCTACACATGAAAGGTCACTCATGGTTAGTTCTTCTGTGTCATTCAGTTAAAAAAGGTAGGGTAGGGCACAAAAATCTATCTCATTCTCCACCCTCAACTGTCAGACATAGTTGTTTAGTCTTTTTTTGTAAAGGGCATTTGATGTTTCGCTTTGTGATCATTGGGTCGGTACTTCTTGCTACATCATGTAACCTTTGTAATGTGACTACATAATGCATAAGTCTGCAATTGGACCTTCAGCCCATTGATCCCCATAAAAATCCATTATATGAAGAAAAATCCTTACTGAAGAAAGAAAGAATTGAACATATTGGCTGTGAGTAAATTGTAAATATTTATGCTGAACGTAAACTAATCTTTTAAGACCACACTACAGTCCATGCTTAACAAGATGTGAGCAGAGGAGTGGTTTACCTGTCTCCATGTGTTGCCGGCATCAGAGGAGATGAACATTCCTGTATTAGAGAAGGAAAGCTCAGGCCCAATGTTACCTGAGAGAGAAAACACTGCTGTAACTCTCATAGACAGATTATTATTCCCCATGTGTATGAGATATGTTGGTGGATGAGATTTTATTATATCACAGTTTACTACAATAGAATAAAGCAGAAAATGGGTTAAAAAAAAAACTTGAAAAAAATGTATGTGCTGTTGAATATATACACTACAAGACAAGCTATTGAATTTTTTAACACATTTAATCAGTAATTCATGGAAGTAAAACAAGAAAATTGTTTCTATAGGTAGCTGTTTAAATAATTGACTTTTATACTGTCACTGTACTTTGATATTTTCTTTAAATAGTTACAAAAAAATACTAATTCATATTAAAATATTAATTTTACAGCATATTTTAAAGATAAATAAGGCCAGAATAGTTAATGAGTCCTTTAATACAAAATTATAAAACAATCGCTAGTAATCACAGATTTTGGAGAAGGCTTTAGACAGCATATTCGTTAATGTTTTAATAGGGGTTAAAAAAAGGATCCAGGAACAACATTCCAATCAACCAATCAGAATCTGTTTTAACCAATCCTAAAATCTGTTTTAGGCTTTTGGGTAGGGTAGGTTTAAGGATAATAATAATGTTGTATGCAATGTAATAATAATGTTAGTAATGTCAGTAATGTTGATCCAGGATCATGTCTTGGCAAAATCACGCCGACCATACATATACTGTATATACAGTACTGTGCAAAAGTCTTAGGCCACTAGTATTTTTACCAATAACCTACCTGGAAAGCTACCTGAAAAACTGGTCAGGTGTACCTCAGAAAAGAAGCTGTTTTACCGAATATTTATTTGATTTAGTTAATAGAAGTTAATCTATCAATCTATTTATTTAGCATTCTCATTTTACAGCATTTTTTTTACACAATAATCTCACTGTATTATTAATAACAAAAATAATGTTTGGAAATGTAAACTGATATTTGCAACCGTCACGCTACCACAAAAGATAGAAATAACTGACTTAAAACCATTTTTTGTTAGTGAAAATACTAGTGGCCAAAGACTTTTGCACAGTACTCTCTCTCTCTCTCTCTATATATATATACATATATATATATATATATATATATATATATATATATATA
>JAUMHI010000061.1:6728684-6752147 GCA_032359435.1 Enteromius unitaeniatus
GTGTGTGTGTGTGTGTTTTTTTATATATATATATATATATATATATATATATATACATATAGAGAGAGAGAGAGAGAGAGAGAGAGAGAGAGCCCTCATAGAGGTTCTTGGATATCTATTAATTTCAAATCTATAATGTATGATTTACTGATAGATTCCTGGAGCACATTGTCTGGTCTGCCCTCAAAGACCACAATCATCATGATGCCTGATGAAGAACGTTTGGTAAATCTGCTGTCAGTGACAAAAAAAACACATATTTTTCAAATCCCGTATTTATACACTCTGAGCATGGGAAAGTGATTGTGGAACAGCTGTCGGACATGACAGGCAATTATGAATGTGGAAGACACCGGTCATATTTTCTGCGTGCTCTGCATGGCTAACTTTTTGAGCGTGCATCTATCTAGTTTCATGCAGGAAGCTATTTGGGCTAGAGTTTTGAAGATAACTTTATAATGAGTCTGACAAGCAAAAAAACAGCGCAAAATGAGTTTTTCGTTTCAAATCATGCCAAACTCTGCAGCTGAAAAACACAAAGATGTAACAACTTGAAAGCAGTGATTTGGCCACTCAAACTCCATCTGCATTTAAAAAGCATACACATTTATTTCCATTCTCCACTCTAATTTATCAGAAACTCTTGGGGGACTCAAGACGCTGAAGCATAAAGACAATAACGAAGTGGCACAGCTACACACACACACACACCTGTGGCCACTATAATCCCAGGAGCGGAGTGTTTGGTGGAGATGGTGTCAGGTGTGTAGGGGTTTTCAGACATCTGCAGGTGAAGGTGCAGGGAGCACGACGGCTGAAAATTAGAACATTACACAGTATTAAATTATATTTCAATACATTTACATCTATCTACATAATTTCCTCTGCATCAACCGACTGTAGCATCAGCTTTCAAAAGCAAATGGAATCCGCTTCATATCTCCTCAGCTTTTGTCCGTATTTTCCGTATCCCTTCAATTAGCGTGACCCAATTCTTTTCAAAAACGAAAAATCTAATCTTTGATTTCAGAGCTTCAGAAAATCATAATGTAATTACGGCAATTAGAATTCAGTGTCAATACAGTGTCAAAAATCAGTACAGTTAAATGCAATCAACCACCTAGTGATTCAAAACTAATTGCAAATGCAAGTAAGCAGCAAACCTTTGTACTGTGTGTACAAGCGTCTGAATTCTTACGGTTGTTTAAAGTTGGTAATAAGTCCCAAAATACCCAAAGCACAAGGTCTGAGGGGAAAAAAAACTTGTTTCATCTTGTCTTTCTAAAGAATGACAACACTTGTGCAAACACTGAGCCCACTGTCTTTTGGTGCAGCAGAAAAAAAGTCATTAAGACTTTCTGAGATCTGCTGATAAATGGACTCCAGTTGTTCAATGTATGTCTTAATTGAAATCACCAATCTTCCAGAACAGTGTAAAACATCAGTGAAAGTCATTACAAAGATACAGAGAAGGTACTGTGTCTTAATCAAACCATCAGAAAGCACTGAATTCAGAACTATTGTTTGGTAGCTGGCGGTTCACCCTCATTTCACTGAGAGACTAAAGGAGTTCCTCTCTGCAGGGCTCCACTGCAAAAATGCATCAAACAAAAAGTGTGTCAACACTGGAATGTCTTGTTTTCATCAGACCATAGTTATGTAGGTGTGTCTGAGTGTAATGTAATTAATATAGTGGGCGTGATTGGATCTGATGGAGTGCTTGTTTTCAAGAAAAGTGGGTGTGTCACTGTAATATGATCAGTATTATTAATAGCTGTTTTATGTTAAATAGAATTTCAGCTACTTTGATGTTGGTGATCTATGCCTTGATCTATGTCTTTGTGAATAATGGGAAATGTATACAGTATCTGGTTGAGTTCATTCCAGTGGCTCTCACCAGGTTGCAGTTGATGTCATGTCCTGTGGTGTCTTTCGTCGGAGGCTGTAATAAGCTCCACGTCTGACCTTTGTTGAAGGTGATATACGTTCTCATCTGTGCGTCTTCTTTCTTATTGGCTATGATCAGTCCACTGACTCCGGCCACCTTTACAAGACAAAAGTGATCTGAACTCAAATACTTGGATTTCCTTGTTTTTCTGTGTTCATAATACATTATTATTATTAATAATACTAATAGTATATATTATTAGCAATAATTTATTATTTATTATTTACTGACGTATTATTATTATTACTATTACACAGATAATCATTATAAAATACTATCCTTATTGTTTTTTATTACGTATATTAGTTTGTGTTCTTCTAAATTATTATTGTATAACTATTATATACTACTAATAATAAATCAGTACATGTGTACAAAAATGTACACACACACAAACATATATATATATTAAAATAATAATTTGCATATATAATAATAATAATCATAGTATGATTATTACTGTTAAGATCAATATTATAAACAATATTATCAGTAATATATTTATAATAATAAATCAGTAAATGATTCTTTTCATGTTGTTTTTATTATTATTATTAAATTCACATTCTATTATATCTACTTATTGCTTTATTTATTTTTATATGATTTATTATTATTTATTTGCATGTTCTATAATAATAATAATATTCTTAGTATGATTATTACAGTTAGTAAGATCATTATTACAAAAATATTCTCAGTACTTTTATTTGAAAGAAAACGAAAGGATATCAGGTTCTACATTACTGCAGATAAACCTAATTTCTCTCTGCATTTTTGCTTACACTTCATTTTCTGCATGTTTTCAGTTGTTCTCATTATCAGATTTTCCTCTTCTCTTTGTATTCTTGGTGTTTAATGGCGTAACTTCAAACACTGCTTTTTTGTGCTGCATTGCACTCTTCCCTGTTCTACTTTCAAAAATTCCTGGAGAAAGCCATGCTAATTATCGAAGTTTTCCTAATTGCACACAACCTGTATTTGTGAACATTCAAGATGGTGGACTTCTTAAACTTAATTGGCACGCACCATCAGGCCATACAATCTCATTCACAGACCTTGTAGACATCCACAATGAGGTTTCCTGCGAGGCCGCGGGAGGTACGGAGGTTTGCGAGCGAGCGAGTGAAGTAGACTCCAGGTGTGTCAGAGATGTACAGACTGTAGGTGTCATTTTCGTTCCACTCCTGCACTGCTGCCAGCACTTGCCCCTCATCTGTACTGACAATGTGCATGTCCTGCACAGAGAACAGCTGTTAGAGCCACACGCATTTCATCTTACAACTTTTTTTGTGACAGCTAGTGCTGTGTCATGTATCTTACTTTGGGAAGGCAGTATTTAGGGAGCTGTATGGTCCTGAAGGGCCCTCGCTGATAGGATACAAAGTATGTAGTTCTTCCTGCTGTGGTTAACTGATACACACACACACACACACAAGTCAGAGAAAGCACAGTAACAAGAATTTACAACGGATCAGCACTTCACACCAATCAGAACTCATGTTTGCTTGTCTATTATAGTGAATTTCTATTGCTCATGATCTGCTGTTTCAGCATCTCAGAGCAGTTTGGTTCACAATAAATGCAGTGAACTCCATCTCTGCATAAGCTGTGAGAATTTGGGAACACACTGAACGCCATTCACATTGTTTATAAGATTTTATGAGGACAGGTAATTATGGCATTTCATCAGATTAGTAATGATACTAATGCCAAAATAAAACTAGAGCTGTAGAACTAGATGTCGGTTACTGGAAGAGAGTACGGCTCAGGAGATGAGGCGTCCGGTACTGAAGCGGCGTCCGATGGGCGCTCAACCGCTCCGGATACTGATCCTGAGTTAGTTGCTATTAGTTGCTTGACCGGGTCGCCAGGGGGGTCGGGATTGAGTGGGTCCCCCACAATGTCCTGAACCCTCAAGGTTGGATGATTGGTACTTGGGTGTGGCCCGTGCCGGTGCGCAGGGGCCTACTCCGGTTCCTTTCTTCCCGGATGTGCATGATGAGTTGACTCAGTCGTGGAAGACAGCCTTGACGGTGGCACTGCCCGGGGCTACATGGGGGTCCCCCAGGTGGAGAGGTCTGTTGCGATGCAACTGTGTCCGCAGGCTTCTACTTCTTGGCAGGGTAACCCCGTCGCTCCCCTCCCGGGCCTGTAAGCATTCATCGGCTCTGATTGATGATGCTTATAAAGCTTGTGGAGACGCTGCGTCATCCGTACACGCTATGGCGTTGTTGCAGGTCCATCAGGCCAAGGCACTGAAGGCTCTGCATGAGGGTGGCCATGACTCAGAAGCTTCGTGCCGCCACGGACCTCGCGCTTCGTGCAACGAAGGTTACGGCACGTGCCCTGGGTCATGCGATGTCCACTATGGTGGTCCAACAGCACCATCTGTGGTTGTGTCTTGCTGACATACGTGACGCAGACAAGATTAGGTTCTTGAATGCTCCCGTGTCGCAGTCCGGCCTCTTCGGCGACGCGGTGGAAACTTTTGCCCAGCAGTTCTCCACCGCCATCTTGCTGTGGCGTCCAGCTGCTTATGCCAGCAGTCGAGTTGAGGTTTTTATCAATGAAGACTCTCCTCCTGCTCGCATTGGCCACCATCAAGAGGTTAGGGGACCTGCAGGCATATTTGGTCGATGACTCGTGCCTCGAGTTTGGGCCCGAGGACTCTCAGGTAATCCTGAGACCACGGCCCGGCTACGTGCCCAAGGATCCTACTACTCCTTTTCGGGACCAGGTAGTGAGCCTCCAAGCGCTGTCCTCGGAGGAGGCAGACCCAACCTTACTGTTGCTGTGTCCCGTCTGAGCATTAAGATGTTACGTAGACCACACACAGAGCTTCAGGACCTCAGAGGCCGGCAGAAGGGGAATGCCGTCTCTAAGCAGAGGATGGCCCACTGGATAGTGGATGACATCACCCTGGCTTACCAGGCTCAGGGTGCACCCTGTCCCCTCAGTGTACGCACTCACTCAACTAGAAGTGTAGCGTCGTCCTGGGCATTGACACAAGGTGCCTCGCTTAATGACATTTGTAGAGCTGCAGGTTGGGCGACCCCCAACATGTTCGCTACATTTTATAGCCTTCGTGTTGAACCGGTTTCTTCCCGTGTTCTCACCTCTGACAGAGCTGAAGAACCGGAGTAGGACCTGTTCGGTCGGCTTGGTATCCCTCTCCAGTATTCCTTATCAGTTGACACTGTGAATCCTCCGATTCCCTCAGCAGTCGGTTGTTGCGGAGCATCTGACTAAGGGAACGGAGACGTCACGTCCCGTTGCCATAGAGGCTGTACAGCCGCTAGGGGCCATAACACCAGCTCGGCTCCTCAGCTAAGACCTAATGAACGCTAGATCGGCTGACCTACTTATACTCGCGCCACGATTGGGTTCAGCTGATCCTAATCAGCGTATGCCAAGGAAATCATTGCCGTGTTTGCATACACGCAGAGTTGTTTTGGCATCTCGAAGCGAGATTCCTATTCATCGGTCACCGACGTGACGTCTCCGTTCCCTTCTTCAGGGAACGAGGATTACAATACGTAACCGAGACGTTCTCTCAGTCCGACTTCACCAAAATCCAAAACAAAGCATTTTGGCAGCAAACTATTGTTTTGGTCAGACTGAAATCGAACTTTTAAAGCGTAATGTAAATGTATTGAACGTTGGCAAGACCTGACCCACACACACATGTTGGACACACTCTTATCAAGTAGATTGTAGCTATTAGGCTGTAAACATAGTGCATTAAAGCTCTAATGCTTCGATTGATCCAGTGTCAATAGAGCTTGGATGTCCAAAGAATGAGGCAGTGTGTGTGTGTGTGTCCACTTTTACAGGGTGACGATGGTGCTACACTGTGTTTTTCCTGCGAGAGGTGTGGGGTGTCAGACAGTCTCTTGTTCCTGCGCTTTTTGAATCAATAACCTCATTATTCTCTGTCAACTCAAATCCAGCAGCTTCAAGCTACAAAAGTCAAAAGAAAGTCACTTGTATTGACAGAGGAGGGTCCAGGTTTGGGATTCTCACTCAAAACCGTGTCCTGTCCTCCCCTGGCCCGCTGTTAAAGATGGAGAGGCTGGTTTCAATGGTTATCACTCACTTACACGCCGCTGACAGAGATAAAAGGAGGGCTATAAAAGGAGTCAGGCAGAGATTATTGTGACACACACACACACACACTGATACACACACATTTTTGGTATCTCCCACACCAATCTAAATCACAGACGCTTATGCACTGTAGGAAACACACACACACATCTGTAGTACCTGTAAGAAGATGTATTGGTCTTGCACCACAAGCGAGTTGGTGTCAATTCGGCCGCTGAATGGATACTGCCTACCCTCCTCTGAACACTTTTGTGCTCGGCAGGTAATATACTGCATTTCTGTGAGACACACACACACAGATTTATCAACATGGGATACGCTTGTGCACAAGAACGCCTTGATCTACACCAAACAAAAAACAGATGATCAATATCTCTCTCACTCTCACTTGCACACACACACCCACACTACAAACACAATCAAGAACTTACACACAAACTTCCCACACATCTCTATGTCTAGCCAAATTAATCAGTGCTCTCCATTATCAGTCTCTCTACTAGATATCCATCCTCACTCAGAAAGGAGAAAAGGAGGGGGTGGAAGGAAAAGTACAAAGAAAGACAGAAGGGAGAGAGCAAAGACAGAATGAAAATAAAAGCCCAACAAAGAAACAACAGATTAGGAATAACTTTTTTATTTGTTTCAGGTATCTCTGAACAAAATGAAAAGTAGGAGATATAATGTCTTTCATTTGATTTTTTTTTTATATGTTTTCAGATCAAGGAGTTCTTTTTACATTACATTAAATGGAAACTGGGTTTTGATTCTTACTGATCTTTACAATGTTCATAAACTTGAACATCAATATTCTATCAACAAACGCCATCACTCCTGACAACTTGAGGACTTAGGACATACAGTAGTTCACACAAAAATGAAAAAAAAAATTCAGATCTGGTACTTTATCTCAAATATCTCTCTTTTGCATTTTCACTTTCAAACTCAGACTATCATGTTTGATTAAAGAAACAGATGTCAAGTGTGTCTTCTGAATGCAGTCTTAATTGTTTTAATATTGAATATGCACCAAGATTTGTCTGTATGTCACAGGTACAGTCACTAGTCTATAGTGATTTTATTATTGTTATTGTTTTTATTATTGTATTGGTCAAATCAGATTATTTTGCAATTAAAAGAAAATATGATTTTTTGAGTGTGTGTGTTTGTCATATCTATAGTAATTATATGGTGATGTTATTATCTATGTAGAGGTTTGAAGAACTGATATATTTACTGATATAACAATGCAGCTCAAATGTAAAGTTTAATTGTGCTGCATTTCTCATCATATTCTTATCAGCAATTTTTCCAGAAGCCTACAATAAATTAGAAGACCCTTGGTTTGTAATAACATTAAAAAGGAGTTCTCTAAAGAATTCATGATCTACATGGAAGCCAAATTATAATGAATGGGAATTTAAAGACTTAAACAGTAATTTCAAACTAGAAAAACAAAGTTTGATATTTGTTTGAAAGCCACTTGAAAATTTGAAAACCTTAAAGGAACACTACACTTGTTTTTTTTTTTTAAATGGGCTCATTTTCCAACTCCCCTAGAGTTAATAAATTAGTTTTTCTAGATTCTGTTTTGTAATCTATTCAGCAGATCTCCAGGCCTGGCATTAGCACTTTTAGCATAGCTTAGCATAGATCATTGAATCTAATTAGACCAGTAGCATCGCGTTCCTTGGAAAATAGTCTCTGCCTGTGTATGTTTGAAGTGCAGTTCACTAAATTCCTTTCCCTATAAAACCAATTCAGCTTCCTTCAGGGTGTGGCCAATTTGCAGCTCATGAACTGAAAAGGAGCCAGTTCTTCGGTTCAGAATTTTGCCCAACTCTGATTCCACATGCCTGCTCTACTGTGAAGGCATGGCCAGATAAGAATGCCTATTAAATAGAATGGACCGAAAGAACTGGTTCAAACCCTTCTTAGAAGAGGTTTGATTATTACCGCCTGAAAACTAAAGAAGCTTCTGCCATTTCCCCTGTGTTTCAAATGTAGTTTGGTGTAACCACTGCATCACTCATAACACATTTAAATGTATTGCTGTTGTTAGACTGTCCGTAGCTTAGGGCCTGTTGTGTTGTGTCAGGCTCATATCAAGAGAATTTAATGCACAACACTGTCCCACAAGGATAAAACACAAGCGCAACAGTCTGCCAGAACGAAGCCAGAACCATTTACTATTGAATTTACTGTTGTCCACAATTCATCTGTTCATTTTTCACTGCGACACAGGAAGAGAAAAAAAGCATAGGAGGCTGGGGAGAAAGTAAGAAAGACAGGGCGAGAGTGCAAGGAGGGGAGGAAGAGAGAAACTGAAAAAAGCAGAGGAAAGAAAGGCAGGATTTGAGGGGCAAAAGGAGGAAAAGAACGAGACTAACGTCCACTGTCAGTTCGAGCCTCCACGTGCACCAGGTCTGCCTCTTTATCCAGACCACTCAGCGCCCTGAAAGTGAAAAAAGAAAAAGAGAGAAAACAAAAAAGAACAGAAGAGAGGAAAACAATCAGGAAGGGCTCCAGTGGAGAGGAGATGAAGAAGGAAGGAAAGAGAAGGAGGTGCCAGCAGGGGACGGACGGATGAGTACGGTAATAGCATGAGAGTGATGGAGTGATGGAAGAGGAGAGGGGTAGTGATGGACAGCATAATTCCACTGCTCCAGTAGGAGACAGTCTGTCTCCAGTGAATCCTTATTGTTGCTCTGATAGCAATTAATCAAACACACACACACACACACACACACTCACATGCACAAACACAGCTCGCTCCCACAAAGCATTCTCCACCGCATACACACTTTCATCTCTTAGCTATTTTCACCTGTGACGCACATACACACTCCCTATCATATCCTCCTTCTGAGGTTTTTAATCATCTTTAACGTCTTGTCTTTTGTTATCTGTATTTTCTTCTGAGACACTTTGAATACAGTCGCAATCTCATATCTTACAAACCAAAATTAAACCTTTCAGTAAAAATCTGATATTCCACCTTTACAGGTTTGATATTAAGTCCAACTCTCAGATTAATATTAATCTCAATCTGAATTTGAACATCTCCCTTATTGCATGTCTGATATTAAACCCCTTCTTCTTAACTTCTCTGTCAGTTTCAGTGTGACATTAAAACCCCTTAAAATTGTTGTTTTCTTGAGATCACAATGTCATTTTCTTGTCATGTCAACATAAAAGCTTTCACGTGATCTTAATTTTAAATGCTGCTCAGTTTTTCTACGGTCAACTGCTATCTGCAGAAGTCCTGGTCCTCGAGTCGGCAGGCAATGAAATTAAAGATAAAGTTGTAGCCTCAATCTCAAGTGTCAGACTGTGATTTGGAAGTGGTCCATCACTGACAGATATTGAGATATATCAGCTGGAGTAGATTCCTGATGAAAGTAAAAACCAATTTGCTGTTCACTATCATGTAAATTTTTTTTTTAATGCAAGGATGCATTCAACTGATTAAAAGTGACAGTAAAGACATTTATAAGAATAAGAAAAAATATAAAATATAAATATAAAAACATTTTTTCTTCAAAGAAAAACGTTTTTTCAAATGTTTTTCTAAATGTTTCTTCAGCAAAAAAGCAGCATATTAGATTAGTTTCTGAAGGATCGTGTGATGCTGAAAACTGGAGAAATAGAAGAATCACAGGAATAAATTAAGTAAAGTACATGTAGAAATTTAGTGATGTCAAAAGATTAATCGTGATTAATTGCATCCAAAATAAAAATTTGTTTATATAATATATTTGTGTTTTGCATACATATATATACAAATACATGCATGTATATATTTAAGAAAAAAAATATATAATTATGTTTATATTTTTATTAAATTTAGATACAACATACAATATAATAGCATAAATATATAAATGTATATTTGTAAATATTTTCATACATACAGTATGTGTGTGTATTTATGTTTACATAATAAATAAACGGTAAACCTATCATGTAAACAAAAACTTTTATTTTGGATACGAATAATTGTGATAAATCGTTTGCCAGCCCAAATAGAAATTAACATTAATCAAGATTAATAAATTGAGTAAATGTATTGTTAATTGTTAGTTCATGACATTAACAAAGCAAACCTTATTGAAAGTTTTACCAAAATAATACTACATTTAAACACCTTCAATAATCTTAGTCAGAGTCCCAGTTTAAGATTAAAGCACTTCTCAAAATCTCAGTCTGAAAATAACCCATCTTTCAATTATCTGTCTAAGGGTTCAACATCTCTCTCAATCCCATTCAGACATTAAACTCAGGCTTGGATAATTGAAGGGACCTATTATAGTGTGAGGTTAAACTTTTCCATTTTCCCTTTCTGTAGTCACCAAACCTGACACAGCAGAGCTTCAGTGACACAAACACAATCAGAACAGTATATTTGTGTATGTGTGTGTCGCAGTACAAAGCAGCAAAGAAAAGATGTATCGTATATATTTTGGAAAGGATGTAGAGAATTGTGTGTGTGCATAGGGACGTTAAACCCAGGAGTGAAGACATGTTATTGGTTGTCTCCCCAGCTCATCGAGCATATGACAGGCAACCAGTTATTTTGACTACACCTCACACAAACACACAAACTCACACTGATGGGATTAAAATATAAAACCTGATCAAAATTCCGCACATACGCTAATATGAAGCACAGGGGAGAGAGAAGTGGCATGACAGTGAGATAGATGGCGGTAGATAGAGAGAGAGAAGGGAAAGAGACATACAAAGTGTGTGTGTTTAAGTTTATCAGTGTCAGTGTTTTGGATGTAGAGAGTGGGTTTAATATTGGATTAATTTTCAGTCTGTGATAGTGTGTGCGCGCATGCAGGTATATTCTTGCAGTCAGATTAATTTTCAGTGTGAAATTGCACTGTAGGCGTGTTATATGAGATTGATGATCAGTAAAAAAAAAAAATACTCAGTCTGTGTGTGTGTGTATCGTACCAGTAGAATCGCCCTGGAGTTACTCTCTCATGAACAAGAATCCACTTTTTACCGAAGTCCACTGAGCTATAAAGCTGCAGCCAAAAGAGAAATAGACACATTCACTGTAAGATCCCTAACTGCAGCCAACAAAGGTAATTATCTTGCTCACACTTAATTATCCACATTATCTGCTTTTAATTGTTCAGTAGAAGTAGAACCCCTTGAGAGTGTGCGTGTATGTCTGTGTGTGTGTGTGTGTGTGTGTGTACCCTCTGATCATGGCTATAGGCCAGTATCCAATTCTCCTGAGTGGGGTGAAACAGAAGACTCATGATATAGAAGTTAATATTGAACTTTTGAAAATTGGCTCCTTCATCAGAACTGATAAGTAAACTACTCTCCACCTCCGGATCAGATAAAATCAGGATCTGAGGAAGAGGAAGAATTATATTAGCTTGATCATTTCTATCTGACAGTTTTAAATGTGTGTATCTCTGATGCATTTGAATACACTCACCTTCCTCTTATTGGTCGGACAGACATACAAATAGCTCAGCATCGTTCTGATCATCACTTTATCTGTCAGCTTCTCGTATGTCGCCCCAAAATCTACTGACCTACAAATACATACAAAGGTCATTGATGTGATAAATACTGTAAATACTCTAACAAATGTATTGCTTGTTATTATTTAAAGGGTTACTTCAACAAATTTTGTCATTAATTGGTCACCCTCATTTTGTTCCAAATCTGTAAGACCTTTGTTCATCATCAGAACACAAATTAAGATATTTTAGTTGAAATCTGAGAGCTTTCTGACCCTGCATAGTCATTATTTTGGTTTTCTTTGCACACCCACACACAAAAAAAAGATTCTCATAGCTTTATAACATTATGGTTGAGCCACAGTTTCTTTAATGATGTCCTCACCTTTCTGGGCTTTTAATGTGTCAGTTGCATTGCTATTCATCAAAAAACTCTTAATAAAATGTATGGGTTTGAAACATCATGACGGTGAATAATATATATGTTTTATGTAATAAAAGTAATCATTTTGTAAAGTTGATTATTTGTTAATATAAAATATTAGCTTTCGATTTTTATAATTATGTATTAGTAAATGTTCAAGATAAATTAATAAATGTTTCAGAATTATTTTTCATTGATAGTTCATTTTAATCAATATATTAAACAAGTACTGGAACCTTATTAGTTTTTAAATGAAAATCCAATTCATACTCTAACTTCAGTTCACCTCATCTATGGTAAACTATAAAAATCCAAAACCATGATATTGTAGTTATTCATCTTTGAAAGACAGAAAGAAAGAAAGAATATATATATATATATATATATATATATATATATGTGTGTGTGTGTGTGTGTGTGTGTAAAAAAAAAAAAAAATTACACTGACACAAGAAACATTCAAAAAAAGTGAAGATTGCACAGTAAAAATTGACCCACAGACATATGATTTTAAACAAAGCAAAGTGAAAACAAAAGAAGAGCTGAGGATTTATTAAAAAGCTTAGCTTGTCCTAGCTTTGCCAAGACCTTTCCTGAATAATTTTTTTCTGTCCTCACGCAATTGGCAAAAGCGACAAAAAATCCATTAAGTTGAATGGATACATGTTGAATATACAGCTGTGTGGATCAGGAGTTTCAGACCAGTTCAGTTTCACAAACTGCTACTGAAACCAAACAACCAAAATGTCTTGATGGGTGTCCCCTGTTGCCATCACACCTGGTTAGTACAAAAACTCAAAATAACATGGACATGTGGTCTTTTGCCTTTTTATTAGACAGGCGCAATAAAGGATGACAGGAAACATCACGGGCCATGTTAGAACCCGCATCTCCCACGCGAGCACTATAACTCGACGTGTCAGGAGCATGGCGCGCCACATCTGCAGGGAAGCTGGGATTTTCAGAAGTCATTGGCGTAATTAACTGAAGCTGCTGTGTATGCGCACATCTCCGTTCCATCGGAACTCATTAACACCGTCTCTTCTCCAGCAGGTATACGACAGCAGACAGGAGAGTCTGCCGTACTCTTACAAGTATAATAACGCTAATGGTTTTAGGCCAGACAGTTGCTGGAGAAGCACACGTGTATGTGTCGTCTGAAGCATTATCTCTTCGAGTGCTCATCTCTGAATGCGCTGAGAGTGCTCATACTCTGACACTTTTACCATCGAATACAATTACACGGCCGTTCAGAGCTGTTGAGGTTATTTGGGTTGTGTAAGCCGTAGCGGCACAGGTGAAGAGGAAGATGGTTTTCTGAGCGCCCTCGAACGCTGCTGAGTGCCTGCCCTAAAAAGCTCCTCTGACGTTTCTGGTCCGGTCAAGTTTCTCTTTCTTTCTCTCTCTCCTCCAGCAGATCTGCACTGTACTCAAGAGGACATTACTCCTCCTCTCAGGACGAATACGCTTGGGTATGTGTGTGTGATTTAACAATCACATGGGCAGGCTGGATACTTTTAAGAGCGTGTATCTTTATTTAAAAACACAGGAGAGTGTGATTAACTAGCTCCTCTGAATGAGCCGTGATTTGTCTTCATATTTTTTTTTCTTCTCCTTTTATGCCGCCAACAGCAACATTCATTAATCATTCATACTGTTATTACCGACATCATTTACTACAGCCTGCAAGCTGAGCTTTAACATTCACCTCTTTTAATAACACGATACCACATCCCCCCCCCCGCTACTGTCTCACTCTCTCACTTCCATTCGCTCTCTCTTTGTTCCTCCTTCTCTCCCATTCCTCCACTTTCCTTTTCCTCATTTCCTGTTTATGCCATTTCTGTTTGTGGAAGTTTGATAATGGCTTTCTGTTTTTCCTCTCTGTAAACCCCCCAGCTCACCTCCCTCTCTGAGTGACACACACCAGGAGAGAAAATCTCATCAGGGCTTGCAGCCAAAAAGAAATTAAACAAAGCCTTCCTTCAAGGTGATTGCAGTGTGTGTGTGTGTGTGTGTGTGTGTGTGTGAGAGCGTTTGTGTCTATGTGCGTATTTGCAGTGATGGCATGTTGATAAAGGATGATGTCATATTACATATCTTCCAAAACTTATCAAGCAGTCAGTTTAATTATTGCAACATTGTTTTTATTATTCTTTTAATTAAATGAACAAAAGTCCATCCAACTATCAGCTGTACTGATGATGATGATCATGTTGCGCTCGTAGCTACAATTAATCTTTAGTTCAATTCCATTTACATCCAGGTGTTATTTATAGATTTTTTTGTGTAAATCACAATTTTAGTAAGTGGAAAAATCAAACACATATCTATAATAGATACAGTAATTAAATTTAAGGTGCAGAGAGGTGGTTATGTTGTATTATTAGGCTGATTTAAATAAATCATTGATCATTTTAGTTTTGACCCAAATAACTTGAATTATTAATATCTAAATTCAATTAAGGACTGAAAAATGTCAATTAAACATATTTGAAGCCTCAGTTCAGTTGCAGGTCTGAACAGTACAGAGGCATAAAAGTAAAAGGGCTATACTAGTTCAGACAGAACCAGTTAGCCATTAAAAAATTGAGGGTCTAGGGTTTTTAAATTTAATTAAAGGTACTTTAATCGCAGTGAGCTGTAGATTTCACTGGGAGACATTTTAATGGATAAAATAGTTTGGAAATGCTCAAGTGAGAAACGCCCCAGTTGAGCTGAGAATTTTTAAACAGACCCTTTCAGACAGCCAGAAAGAAATGCACCGCAGCAGTCTAATCTGAAACTTAAAAAAGCATACGAAAGTACGACGAGCTTCTCAGCAACTTGTAAAAAAGCCGGAAAAAAAAATGTTTTGTGAATAGCGAGGGTTTATAAATGAGTAAATGATTGTTCTGTGTGATGTGAAGCTGAAATTAATGGGGGGGGATTCAAAAAGTGAGGTGACAGAATGTACAGTCAGTGCTTTCTTTCTCTATGTACAAGCCTGGCTTTCACAGCTACCTTGCAATTCTTTTCTTTCCATTGTCTACGCACTATGACAAAGAGAGAGAGCCGGGTCATGGTACAGAGTGTCCCAGGAGAAGACAGGGATTAAGTACTTTACCCAGGGGCATATCAGCAATGGTCAGTGAAAGTGCTTCCGAGCTGAATTTCATCCTAGATCTTTGCCATTCATATTGTCTGCTGTACTTGCCACTAACGCACTTGTGGCTAATGTACGAATGTGTGTTGATTTGTAATGGGTTGGAGGCGTAATACTAATACCACAGCATTATCAGATCATTTCATTCAGGCTGGTTCAGCAATGCTGCAGCAGCAGGAAGGTTCACACCAGTTACTATTGGAAGAATGCAAGCTTTATGTCCCTGCCCTTTTCCTAGCACTGATGCAAAATGGTCCCTGTGCTCTTACTATAAAATACTGAGTCAAAAATATTGAGTTCGTAACACACACCCATGAGGAATGGCAAACTTTACATATAAAAGGCGTACAACAGAGAATTCAGTATTTACATGAATTTATGATGAGCTGCCCCTTGTAAAAAAGAAATGAGCTTAATTCTATTGAACGTGCACTAGTAGTGTGCTTCAAATCTTAAAAGTAAATAAGTTTCTTTTTTTTTTTAAAGTGCACTAATAATGCAAAATTAAATGTTTTAAAGTACATTTTAAATAACCATTTGTCATACTTTAAAGATGTGCATTCTATTCGATGTGTTGACTGACACATGTAAGGATTTTTATTGTATGATAATTGTAACATACTTAGAATTGATTAAAACTTATCTTATTAGATATTACATTTAAAGTAAATAAATTACATACTAAATTGCAACTTCATTGCAAATGTGCAATTACAAATACATGAAAATGCCTGCTAAACAAGTTTTAAAAGAAATTACACAAATGCATATCTGAAGTTAAACTCATTGAACTTAAAATCAATTTAAACTATAATACAATTTCATTGAATTGCAGTTATCAAGCAGTTATCATCCCACCTTCTTGCACACCATGATTGGTCAGTTATGTACAATGTGTCCACACAATTCGTCAAACTGCTTTTCTGCCATTATACTTTTCAGCAAGTTTCATAATCCAAATCCCTGACACAAATCCTAGGATGTGTCCAGGAAAAACATGACATATGGTCACCCTCTAAGTTCTCTTTTTAAAACATAATAAAGAGTTCTGTTTTCACAAGGGGTGCCAGAGCACTGATGCTCAAATAACTGAACAAACTCAGAGTTTGCATCCACAGAAGTAGGTTTACCTCCATAGCGAACTCTCCGTCACAGTTCCCAGGTTAAAGTCGAACAGTTTTGTCAAAATCAGGATAACCTGAAAGAAAAACATGCAGACATTTAACAAATCACCCAGCAATCTCCATTTACACGTTTCCCCAGCTACAGCGCTCTTAATGTGCTACGCTAAATGATAAAATGTCTGTCAGCCAGCCTCACAGTGATGGATGAGAGTAAATATCAGGTGTGAATTTTATTATCTTGAGATGACAGCAGAATAAGAGGCAATGCACTCAGAGCCAGGACAGCCTGATGGAGGTAATGATGATCAGGGAAAGAGTCGAGAGAGAGAAAGACGGAGAGAGGGAGAGAGAGAAACCCACGACGCTGTACACACATACGTTAAAACACAAACACGTTCAAGCTGTCAAATGTCACGCTGAAACGTGGCAGGTAAAATGCTTTGCTCTTCCCACCTGACAAAACATTCTGAGCACACACTCATAAACAACAGTGAACAAACGAGCATCTGTCTTTTCACTGTAAGGTTTTACCACAAAAAAAAAGGAAAAGGATAGAAAAAGACTTTGAATCAAAAGCAGACAGTAAGTGGTCCCTTTGCGACCATGTCTGTGTGAGAACACAGTCTTCAGTATCGCGTCCCCACACTAATGAATATTAGTCTAAAAGGTCCAATATTTCATTTCACACTCAATGATTGCTCCCTAATGAGAGTTCAGTCAACAGGACTATTGTCATTAACCTAAAAGAAAATCGAGTAATAATTCACAAAACGGATGCTGATGCAAACACAGCCGTTATAGAAAAACCTATTCCAGCCGGTCTGTGACTTTTCTAGCGCCGCTATACCGAGTCCACGTGTTTGCGTACGTGTGTGTGCACAACCTTCACTCCTCACGGCCCCACCTGTGACGGGACGTTTTCATCTGAGGTTAATTAACCAATCAGAGGAGGACAAACTATTAGCATATCCAAATACAGCATATCGGAAAGAGCGGGACCCCAGTCAAACTCACTCAGCTTCCTGAACCAGCGAAACCACCGCGCTACTAGAACTAATTACATCTCCTGAAAGAGCCAAAGAGAGAGAGACCGGTGTCCATGGGGCTGAAAATGAATATTAATATCAAAGTCGAGGTTTCTATTGTCCGTTTCTATGAGGTCAATAATATGTGCAGGGATGTTATGCAGATTTAATTACATTTGCATATGAATGGTGGGTTTGATCAGTTCATGTTCGAGCTAAGATCAGATTCAGTTTAAACATGAATGACTTACTGTCATATTACAGTCAATACGCTAAGGTCTGTTCAGTCGCTTTATTCTTCTAACCTCACATACATGAAAAAGCTTCGCCATTACATTCATCTTTTTGTTCTTCTACCTTTTGTTCACTGTGAAATAAATGTTTCATTACATGCAAAACATGTCAACATTGTTGAAGGTTCAACATTCCTGTCTTTTTCAGCTAGAGCCGGTATGTCATAAAATCCGTATTACACGCCGAATCCTACAACTGAACATTTCCATTTCCATAATTCCCATATCTATTTCATTTACTTTATTGCATTTGCCCATGAAATATGATTATCTAAATTGCAGCTTATAGTGCAGGGTATGGCCATTTTGTTGTGCTCTGCGGGATACCATGGAAACAACTCTTGCTAAGACCAATCAGTATCCACTGAAGGCTGCTCACTTGACAGTGACAACAAGTAGCTGTAAAATAAAAGAAAAAAATTACCGGATTAAGAACAGATGGTATAGTACTACTAACATAGCTGATATGTCTTCCTGACAATACTTTTTCACAGCTTTTGAGACTGAAACAGCAAGACAACTTTTCTTTTCAATTTGAATGTTTACTCTGGTGTCTACAAGCATTAAAAAACAGTAGGATTGAATAAAAGTGTTCTCCATGTATATTTTCATATTACAGAAAAAGAACACATGCAATATGAATAACCAGTTTTTGCCTTTAAGTTTTTTTTCAACGTTAAAATTACATAAACCTTTATTCTGTAGCCCAATATATAACAATGTTAGAATGTAATTAAATGTATAATTACATTAAACTGTAATTTAATAACTCAAAATATTCAAACATTTATTTACACTATGTGTTTCAGCCATATTCAATAAGATCCGAAATCAATTCTGTTTAAGTCATTTCCATTTAGCCAAAGTAATATGTACTTGTATATTGTATAATTCAAGTGGCTTGAATAACAATGCTTTATTTTAATAGTCTTTTTAATCACAAGTATATCAGTACAGCATCTGTGCCTGCAGAATTCCACAGAAACCTTTGCACATTTCTGCAAAATTACAACACATACATTGCATGCTCATAAAGACTCTGGAATTTGATGATGCTTCTAGAAACTGATAAAAGTGAAGTACTATACTGTACGCACTTTGAACATATTTAGCCATTATGCTATAAACTCATTAGAGGTCAGCAATATGCATAAACATAGAAAACATTAAAATATTTAGCAGATTTCTACACGTTTGACCAATTCTCACAACAACGAGATAACTCTTTATAGTAGGCGCCTTTCTGCACAGATAAGCACCAAAAAATGTTTCATTAATTTCTTTTCCATTGATGACTATTTTTCAAGTGTCTACCCTACTAAATTTATTCTGTTTTATTTATGTTTTTGTGGACTGTGACATTTTGAAGAAGACTCAAGGCTATTCTCAAAGAGGACCATAAGCCTTTCAAAATCCACTCATGGGAAATCATGATACACTTGTAAACTTCAGCTTTTAAGCCATAACTTTTTAAAAATGAAATAATATATGGAGTGGGACAGGTTGGCATTTTAAATCAATTTGTTGACTGAAAGCCTTACTTTCTCAATTTTTCTATTGAAGCCATTATAGAATGTTGTATTCTTTCTTTATCTAAAAAAAGAATAATGCCTGTCAGGGTTTTCTAGTTTCTTAGCCACAGAACATAAATGATACTGCTCTTGGCTTAACTAAATGCAACTTGAACCGGGGAGTACTGTTGCATCAATACCAAAATGTGGCACCTCAACTAAATCAACATCATAAGCAACAAATAAAAAGCCTCAGGCAATATAAAATGAAACTACTGCAGGACTGTCAAATAGACCCAGTGTCAATAATTCATGATTATCTAATCATTTCTAACACATTAACACACTTAATAATGTGTATGTGTTGGATGTAGTGACTGCAATGCTTATTAAAAAATTGGTCAATTTGTCAAATAGCACAGGAAATGCAAATTCTAAACCCATGCAAAGCTGCAGTGAATAAATAATATAACAACGGTACATACAATTATGATAAAAAAAATTAAAATATGAATGTATTTACAATAATACAATATTTATTTAGCTTTGATAACAAATCCCACCATACAAAAAGTGGAAAATAATGACTTTAGATTTGTTAATCTGGATTTTATTTGTATTTTTTATTTTTTACAGAACGAAACAGCTGTAACGTCAAAAACTTTCAAAGATAAATGTGTTGAAAAACAAAACACATTTAATGAATCTCACACATTAACACATTCACTTTCATGCTTCAAGTCACAATGCCTGAAATGCCAAACTACGCTAAAGAGCGGAACATTACTGACTAGGCCAAGTAACGGTATTTGCCAAATTACTTTTTTTAGTGTCGGAATACCAATCAACTCTACTGGAGACTAAAACAGACTAGAGGCTCATGATTCCCCAGCAGGTTGTCTGAGGCAAAAATAACCTAGCAAACCACGCTCGTACCTGAAAGCGAACAGCGGCAATCTGGGACGGCGAGCCCAAACAATCAAGAAAATGCGAAGACCCATTTTAAGTGTTAATTTTACTGCAAATGATGAAGGCCATAATTAAAACCGTTTCTGAAACCCTACGCAACAAAATCACACTAACATTGGTTGGTGATTAAAAAGTCTATATGTTCTGTGTCAGTTTTCCGGTCAGAGATTTTGTTTTCAAACACTCAGATGAATTCAATTAAAATGGTGAAATGAAATGGAACTACCTGCTCATTGTTTCACTGGCATTCCAACAGCAGAATGCAGTCGGAGTAAAGCCCTAAATGTTCTACAGTACAACACTGAATTTTCCATCGCAATAAGGTTTGTATAAGAGCGGAGAAACACTTTTATTGTGATTCTGCTCTCAAAGGAGTCACGCAGCACATTGTGACTTTTGTTTCTCTCTGGTGGACTTCGCAGCTCATATCTCAGTGTTTTTGGCACTAATTTGTTTCTGTGTACTGTAATACACCCCCTGAGTTAGTGCCAAACTGAAATTTATGCTCACAATTTGAATAAAAGACAAAGGACGGAGGAATCTTTATTCTCTCATAAATCCAGTGATCACGAACAGACTGGGCATAATATATCAGTTTAACTCTAGTGGAATTGAAACAATCAGTTTCGATGTGTGCTTGGAGTGTGTAGAGTATTAATCCGCATTCTTCACTTTTTCATTTCCCCCTCCTTTTCATTCCCTTTTATAGTGTTTCCTCCTCAATCTTTCTTCTAGTGCTCTCCGAGTATGATGTTTAGATGCTGCCTTATGAATCAATAAACCTCAAGGCATTAAAATATGTTACAAAATGGAGGGAGGGAACGGGATGAAAAAGTAGAATTGATTTTTTTAAAGTGGTTCGTTTTAATAAAAACAGTTGTATTATCATATGCATATTTTGCATGTCTGAGTAGTATAACGAGGTAGCACAAAAACGCAGGTTGAATGGAAGGCTTGCATGCATAGTGTCATAAATTCAGCAGTAGTAATCAAATCTTAGATACATTTGTAGTACTATATTAGCTTGTTTGTGTCCAGTGCTTTGGGGTATCATACCGCTTTACACTCTAATGATAAACCATCAAGGTAAATAAAAGACTTTCTGTGTTGTGCTTTTGCAAGTAAGTCAGAGTTCTCACAGCGTGATTTGAAATGCAGACACTCATAGCATGAAATAGAGTTTATGGGGATAATACACACAATAGATGAATTTCAAGAATGAGTTTGTGCTTTGGGGCGAGAGGCGTTTTCTCATCAGTCAAATAAGCAAAAGATGTGCGCTTTCACACATACACACACACCTAGAAAAGGAGAATACTTATTCATATTTATGTTTTATTAATGCTCACTGCTTTGCCTTAGGAAAATCCACAAATCATCGCATTGCTCGATTCTGTCTCGCTGAAAATTTCAATCATTTTCATACACTTCTGGATCTTATTTTGTGTTTTTCTTTTTTTTACCAGGAAGCCCGGGGGCCACACAGGCCCATAATAAAAACTCTGTACATTATCCAGCTCCTTAAAAATAATCCTCAAGTACACATCTGCTTATGAATATACATGTGTGAATATCAATGACCTTCATATGCGTCGCTCTGAGATGATCTCCAGTGAGAGCGCAAGCAGGTGCACATATGCGAACACATTCATACGCAACACACATACACATGCAGTGCATAAAGTTTCTGCTGAGAGCAGCAGCCTTCATAACACTGCCAACAGCTGGGAGGTTTATTTTACTGCATGATATAAAAAGAAACCTTCATGTAAGCATACACATAAACACACACATATAAATCTTTACGTGTAACCAAACTTAGATATCTTGTGTATGTTTTGAGCGCCTCTTTTGTGGGTTTATATATAAAATGCTTGTGCTTTTTTCCTCTTGTTTATTTTGATTCTTTCTACAGCTTAGAAAACTCCTCAAATCTAAATGTTCCATGCTCCAACTTTCTAGTACTTTGGATATTTGTTTTGCTATGTCCTCTTAGAAACAAATTTTTGAGAATGGTCTCAATTGAAATAAAGGTACATAATGATATCTTAATTAAAATCTGAAAATGTTAAGGTTCAGGAATACATATTTTTACAATAACAGAGGAAGATCTTCATAAGTATACAATTTAGATAAATGAGTGTGTGTCTTCCTGATAGCTTTATCTCACCCCATTCAATGATTACATGCAGTTAAAAGTGCTCTGTTTCCACCTAAAGAAGGCTATGACATTCTGCTGATTACCACAGAAATTCATTTAGAGTTTCAGAGATTTATTCTTTGGTTACAAAAGCCAAACACAAGTTCCCTTATATATCTGTGCAATCATACAGCATTTGAATTTAATTTGAACAGTTCATCATCATCAGTTCATCAGTTTTTAAGAGTAAGTTCTTTAAGAATACTTGCATCACACTTTAGTACAATGACCAAAGCACACTAATAAACACGCACATTTTGTTTTTAATCATTATTTTCTTAAAAAATGTAGTCTTGCTGAGTTTCACTGGTGTCAGGTATGTTTTACACAGGAGTGAATAAACAGCTTTAGACTAATGCCTTTGGGGAGCAGGTGTGTACGTGTGATGTATGGGTGCATCTGTATGTCACAAAAAATAGAGCCTACCTTTAAAGAAAGGAGCCTTTTCTCCTTCAGAAAATCAATGTGCTTTCAGTGTTTCTTTGTCTATAAGAATAGGACTGTCTGTCCTGTGCATCCAGGTTGCCTCAAAGACAATAAAACCTCCAAAGAACCCTATGAGATACAGATCTCAACTATTCACCTGGAGAAAGCCAGTGCTGTACCTCCACACATGTAGGTGTTGCTGTCTTTAGTAGCTACAAAACTGTAAACTTTCTAGTGTAAAATATATTCTTAGATGAAGCCTTAGATCCAAACTTGAGCCTATATAATCAAACTACAGTGATATTAAACTGTAGTGTAGTTATTCTAAATTATACTAAACAAAGACAAAGCAAAATAAGCATTTCATAGCTTAAACAATGTGCAGACCACTGGCATTTTTTTAATCAACTGAAATGATTTATTTTATTTAAAATTAGGAAACTGCACCCCCTGGCTGTGTAATGTTTATATGGCAATTTATTTAACTGAAACAACAACAAAAAATGAGCAAAACAAAGACCAATATACAGTACAGAAAGTATTCAGACCCCCTTAAATTTTTCACTCTTTGTTATATTGCAAAGTTAATCATTTAAGTTCTTTTTTTCCCTCAATGTACACACAGTACCCTATATTGACAGAAAAACACAGAATTGCTTTTTGCAGATTTATTAAAAAAGAAAAACTGAAATATTACATGGTCCTACGTATTCAGACCCTTTGCTCAGTATTTAGTAGAAGCACCCTTTTGATTGAATACAGCTATGAGTCTTTTTGGGAAAGATGCAACAAGTTTTTC
>JAUMHI010000061.1:6752247-6776724 GCA_032359435.1 Enteromius unitaeniatus
CTCTGGCTGGGCCATTCAAGAACAGTCATGGAGTTGTTGTGAAGCCACTCCTTCATTATTTTAGCTGTGTGCTTAGGGTCATTGTCTTGTTGGAAGATAAACATTCGGCCTAGTCTGAGGTCCTGAGCGCTCTGGAGAAGGTTTTGGTCCAGGATATCCCTGTACTTGGCCGCATTCATCTTTCCCTCGATTGCAACCAGTCGTTCAGTCCCTGAAGCTGAAAAACACCCCCACAGCACAGCACAGCACGATGCTGCCACCACCATGCTTCACTGTTGGGACCTTATTGGACAGGTTTTCTCCACACATACCGCTTAGAATTAAAGCCAAAAAGTTCTATCTTGGTCTTATAAGACCAGAGAATCTTATTTCTCATCATCCTGGAGTCCTTCTGGTGTTTTTTAGCAAACTCCATGCAGGCTTTCATGTGTCTTTCATTGAGGAGAGGCTTCCGTCAGGCCACTCTGCCATAAAGCCCCTACTGGTGGAGGGCTGCAGTGATGGTTGACTTCCTACAACTTTCTCCCATCTCCCGACTGCATCTCTGGAGCTCAGCCGCAGTGATCTTTGGGTTCTTCTTTACCTCTCCTCCCACCAAGGCTCCTCTCCTCCAATAGATCAGTTTGGCCAGACGGCCAGATCTAGGAAGGTTCTGGTTGTCCTAAACATATTCCATTTAAGTATTATGGAGGCCACTGTGCTCTTAGGAACCTTAAGTGCAGCAGAAACATTTTTGTAACCATGGCCAAATCTTTTCACAATTCTTTCTCTGAGCTCTTCAGGCAGTTCCTTTGACCTCATGATTCTCATTTGCTCTGACATGCATTGTGAGCTGTAAGGTCTTATACAGACAGATGTGTGGCAGAAACAAATGTTAAGAAAATGTGAAGTTTTTTGCCGTTGAAATAAAAAATTAGATGTTAAAAGTATTAGATGAACAATAAGCTGTTTAGCTTCCTAAAAACTGCTGTGAAATTATTGGCCCATATAAAGTGGTAAATATTCATGGCCTTTCTCTACACAATATTAAACAGAGGTGTTAGTCATTTTTAAAAGGATGTATCCTTTTAGAGGAGATTTATTTTTCAGACCTGCCACAGAACATTAGCGCAAGCTGTCACTGGGGTTAAAGGGCTAGAAATATGAGAGAAAGTTTTGCCATTGAGATAAAAATAGATTGAACTGAGCTGTCATCTGAACAAAGTCAAAATAAAGAGAGTCAGCCTGAAACAAAAAGGTTGCATCATTAACATTAAAGACACTCAAGGGATTTAACTTTGGCTTGAACGTTTCTCTTCTCGCTGTAAACACAGATTCTGTGATGTCACTTCCTTTCTGTGGCAGAACTGGGTTATAATAGCTTGCTCTCTAAATTTCGTGTGACCTCTATGTTATGCTATTTTATTTTGATCTGACTTCCTTTGTTTCTTGTTCCCTGGCTTCCTTTGCTCTTCTCTATGTCTTTCACCGCGGTTCTCTAGAGTCTGGATACCCACTCGACCTCCGCTGCCTCTGCCTTTAATTAAAAAGACAGAGAGACAAGCTGACTCTCTACAGACCAATAATTAGACACACACACGGACACACACAGGTCTCAAAGACATTCACAGGCATACACACACATCAGTGCCAAGCACATGCACACACACACTCTCTAAAGACCAATGACAAATGCTCTCATCTCCCATCTCCAGGTCACTTCTGACACTTGCTCTCTATATCCCGGGAAGGTGTACAATAACCACAATTAATCTGCATGCTCATTAATATTCAGCACTGTGACAAAGCATGGATAGCAGCTCATAATGAATAAATCCGTCACTGCGAATCCCATTGGAAGGAAAAACAGGTCACTGGTCTGCATATATTTGAATGTGAAGGGTACACGGCCGCTTTTACATATCTTATTATTACTGAGCACAATTTTTACTGAGAGAAACAGTGGCCCCAAAAATATTTGGACACTTTATCCTCTACAATATTTCTGTGTTATATATAAAAAAAAGAAAATAAATTGAATGTTTTTGGTGGGTTTTTTTGCATTTTTATAGGCAAAAATCCACAAAACCACAAAAAATTGTTACATTTCAACACAGTAAAACAATAAATATATCATTCAAAATGAAGAAGAAATCATATGGAGACTTTCTGGTGGAACATGACTCTGTAAATTTGAGAAGAACGGATTTCTCCTGTGACAATTTATTTGATTGGTCGCCTTTAGAAATCCTATTGACCAAACTTTGCAACTTCATGACAACTAACTTCATAACACTTCAGTATAGGGATCAATTTTCATTACTAACTAGTTGCTTATTAACATACCTATTATTAACATAATGGCTGTGTATTATATTCTGCATCCATAATCCTACCCTATATCTAAACTAAACTTAACTACTTTACTAACTATTAATAACCAGAAAATTAGGAGTTTACTGAGGCAAAAGTCGAAGTTAAAGTGCCCCTATCATGGATTTTGTGTGTAAAACAACTCTAAGTGAATGAAAACATCCCGCAAAGCTTAAAATTTGAAAGTGTAAAAAGTTATTGTCTTTTAAAAGAATGAGTCGACTCTGTATTATTGAAACAAGACGTTTTTAAAATGAAACCCAAGCCATTTAATGTTGACATCAGCATTAAACATTAGGATATTGTCCACACACTTGTTGGTCTTTTGGCATTGGTCTGAAAGAAAATGCAAATACATTTTTGCCATTAGGTGCCACTTTTAGAGTATTAAAGGAATAGTTTACCCAAAAATAAAAAAGAAATCTGCATTTAACCCATCCAAGTCCACACACACAGCAGTGAACACACACCCAGAGCAGTAAGCAGCAGCCAGTGCTGTGGTGCCTGGGGAGCAGGTGGGGGATTGGTGCCTTGCTCAAGGGTCTCACCTCAGTCATGGTATTGAAGGTGGAGAGAGCGCTGGTTATTCACTTCCAATACCTACAATCCCTGCCGGACCTGGGACTCAAACCCACGACCTTCCTTTTACAGGTCCGACTCTCTATCCATTATGCCACAACTGCCCCTATGGTTGTACAATAAACTGCACCTGAGATTTGATATATTTTGCATGTACTGGTAAGGGCTACAGAAAAACCAAGGACATTTTTAATGCATTCAATATAGTAAGGAGTTTTAGCCAGCTGTTTTCCCACCTTGGTATTAATAAAATGTATTACTAGTCAACCTTTTAATTGAAAGGAGGAATATTTACAGATTCACTCAAACTCAAACAAAAAAAAAAGTCTTACTGAATTGGCACAAAGTGTTGTATTGCAGTCCCCTTAAGTGACAGTCAGAAATCTGAATTTGACTGAACTTACCATTTCAAATGCATTTGTGAGTTTCAGCAAATATTTGCATGATGGAGCTTTGGAAATATGCACATATAGCAGAATAACCTGAAAAGAAGATCAGGAATATAAAAAGAAGTCTAATTATTTAGGTTTAAGAATGACTTCAGGGAACCAGTACTAGATTTCTACATGTAATCCTCTAATATAAGATTGCTAAGCTTTACAACAATATATTTTACAATGACAGGAGAAAGAATTTTTTAATTCAAGATATTTATAATCCTCGGCTGTTGAAATGCTGAGAGTAGGGCTGTTTGTTTCACTTTCCCTCCACTTTGTACATAAATCCCTGCGCTGAGCAAATGACAAATTATTTCAGTTTCAAACTTTTATTGGTACTGGATATTCTTATACTTTGAGAATGGCTGTGTCTCATAAATCATGTGATTTTAAAATGATTAGTTAGTGGCACAATACATGAATCTGTAAAACAGAGTTTAACAAAATATATTCACATTGCTCCGGTAGATTCTAATAATGATTATGAGATTTCTGGGTTTGAGAGAATAAATCCTGAGGTTATGCAAGCAGCTCTGCACATTAAGTGACAAATTATAGAAGACAGAATGTGCATAGAATTACTTGAACATATAATTCTTAAGAGTAATGCAGGTAAACGCATGACTTGCTGTCCATAACAGCTCTTAAATACGCCTCTACACTACCTAAGTTGGTTATTCTATAGCTACAGTAATATCATATATACAGTTTGATGTCACAGGAGGTAACTACTCTTTAGATTACATTAACTACATAGAACTTCATTTTTGTATTAAAGAGAAATTTGCTGAAACTTTTCTACATCTTTCATCATCTTTGAACAAATTAAAGAAAAAGCAAGAAAGGAACAAAAAAGAGACTAATAATTAATATACACTACTGTTCAAACATCTGGGGGTCAAGCAAGGATGCATTAAACTGATGAAAAGTGGCAGTAAAGTCATAATGTTACAAAGGATTTCTGTCATTCTGATAAATGTAGTTCCTTTGAACTTTCTATTCATCACAGTTTTTTCAAAACTATTGTGCATGTTTCTTGACCAAGTCAGCATATTAAAATGAGTTCTAAAGGATAATGTGGCATTTAATACAGGAGTAACTTAACATGAAATCTCATCACAGGCATAAATAAAGATTAAAAGATACTATAATAGAAAATGTATACCAATATTTTATATATATATATATATATGTATTTATCCCTTTTGTCTGCATAGGTGGGTAGCAGTTAACCTTACTTTGCTTCATTGTAATATTCTCCATATTTCTGAAACTGCTGAAAAACATTTTAAGATGCATACTCTGAATAAAACTCATTTTCTTTCAAGAAACTTTTAAAAAAAGTGACTTGCTGCAAAACTAAAACATTGGCATCCTCTCAAACCGCCCTAATATCGAAAAGTCCTTTAAAACTAACCAGGCTTGATGTGTCCCCGAGTCAGAGTGTTTACTGCTACAAGCTCAGCCACTCTGCTGCCCCGAGATAGAGAGGACACACACATACACACACACACACAACCACTTTGGCTGTCACTCCAGAGCGAAACTGTTGGAGGATGTGTAGACATTTGGATGGACAGCCAAACTCTTCAAGGACATCCCTCATGCTCTCCGCAGGCCATGAATACCCACACGAACACATGTGCACACACACCCTTGAAAGTTTCACATGAACGCACGCATGGACGTAGCTGACTGCCATCTTCCTGTAGGGCATCAGCAGAGCATCAACATGAAACTCCAGCGCAACAGACAGGCAAACAGAATAAACCCTTGTGCAACCTATGATTGTACAGCCATAATCTGCGATTCTCTCACAGCAGGTTGGAGAGTTTTTTTAGAACGCTAAAATCACTGCTCGATCACAATCAAACTCCCGTAGAGAGACTTCCCCTGGAGATGTGCTTCCTTAGCCAAATTTGCATAAGATCTGTTTTGTCTAGACAACAAAACACACAAACCCCACGTTTACAATGATTTCTTACTCTGCGGGGGCTCCTCTCAGAGAAAATGTCATCGTGGACTTTGGAGGGCAAACTATGGATCAGGACCCAAGGGCAAGCGTAGCAGGGGCCGCAAAAATGATTCTCTTGCATTTCCATCATCTTTATGGATTTTCATTGATTGTTTTTACAATTGAGAAAGCGGCCAAACAGCCTCTCAATTGCCGTGAATCAAAAGTGAAAGCTTTCAGCTTTCAGTGACATTAGGCCTAAGAGAGTACGCTTTCAGCAGAACACACAGTTTCTTGCTCTCTCACACACACACACACACTCACTCTGCTTCGGGAAAACTGCTGAACGCAACAGATCAATTTGGTCGCTAAAGCCACTAACATCAAAACATAGCAAATGCCTCAAACATGCAAACGTTACTCTAGTTGAAAGCCGTGCAGCATGAGCCAAACAAGTATCATCGTAAAATGTAAATTGTAGCTGCGTTCCAATTGGTAGAGTCTTTATGAAATGTTCTCTTTACTTACCTACAGTCGAAGTTCTCTTAACCTGATAAAATGCGTTAATTCAAATGCATTCATCACAAACGAACAAAACTGAGTCACTCATACTAGATCCATGTGTATAGAAACGTGAATGTATTATATATTTCATTCGTATAAATTGCCATATTTTAAAGCATTAAAAAGAGTAATGTCTGTTGCATTCTCTTATGTGAAAACTTGCCATTAAAATAAATCCATTCCATCATGTACACTGTAATAAAAGCAATTACATTTTACAGATTACGAGTCTGAGAAATATAATTTTCTTGGAAATTTTTTGAGTGATAATATAAAAAATAAATAAATAAATAATTTTCTACAACCACACTGTCAGACCATCAGAGTTAACAGTTATCTGTATGAAGAATTTCATTTTGATGAAAAGTTATACGTTTGTGAGCTCCCAGCATGCATTGCAGCATGAATAAATTATGCGGTTACATAAGAATATTGTTTTGCTGTTTGCTGACTTTAAGAGTTTTGTTTTTTTGTCTTACATCTTTACATTCCTGGTTGTCACTATTTTTGAGGCCTACAGCAAGTACAACCATTAAAAACTATATCCTGGATGGCTATTAAAAAATGAGTTACTAATCTTAAAAAAATGCTAAAGAAGAAATCTACTGACAAATGTATTATTTTGCACATTCAAATTGACAAAAAGTAATATCATGTAGTACAATTATCAATACGATTCAATTAATATGGATTATAATGACTTTTCCATTTTAGGTTTTAAAAAAGGACCTCTAAATATTTGTGGTTTAAAGATGTGTGCGGATTGATTTTATGACAGAATGTAGATTTTTAAGTGATCTGTCCCTTTAAGATGGCATAATAACCTGCAAAGTCCACTGTTTGAGGCATTTACAATCGAATGGAACTCCTTGTATCTAATTCTTCCGTGATGTCATCACACACCCGTGCATGGCTGCAACACTCTCTCTATGACACCTTTGAGTAGCTGTATCCTACTCTACAGGTATCTGTCCATCTGCTCTCACCTTCTGGAGCAAACAAGGGTATTTAACACAGGCTGCACTATAATAACAGTAAAAATTAGCATCATCGTTATTGCCTATGTGTCTTAGTGCGTAAGTAGCACTCGTATATGTGCGCGTCAGTGATTGAGAGAGGTACAACAGAGGTGTGAAAGGCCAGACATTAGCTTTATCACTTGTGTGGTAATAAGACAGAGTGTCTACAGGAAGCAACGAGAAAGGTTTCACATCTGATGAAAACTGGCATGACAGAGGGCTTCATTTGTTGCTTGCTGCTGAGAGGCTACCAGTGTCATCTCTTCTCGCGCTAACATCGTTTCCTAAACGGATCTTTTGAAAATACCATATGGGCCTCATTTTTCATTTAACGTCACGATTGTGTGTGAGGCTTTTATTATATATATTATTGAATGCTATTCTTTAAACAATTTGGTGCTCCGTTATGTATAGCAGTGTCAAATGTGTCAAATCGATACAGTGAATGTCTATGCGCAATGAAATAAATGTGTGTATGCCAAGGCGAGATAGAGACAGAAAGAGTTTGCGCGGATGCTATCTGCTCTCTGACGTTCAGTTTGCATCTGTGGCATCGCAAAACATCACTCATACGGTTTGGTGAAAGATACTTCGATGGCATCAGCAGCACTGCAGAAACACGCACGCACACATAAATTCTGCAGGTATTACCCTGCCAATCTAAAAGTCTGCTGACAGAGACAGTCATTTATATTTCAGATGAGGCACAGAAATTGTGAAGGAAAAGGAATGAGTTTGGGTTACAAAAAATAGGCATCATTCACACTCAAAACACAGCAGCATATGGAGAAATACAAACAGAGCACCCTGGGCGCTAGAGATGTAGATATCTAGCAGATGCAGCAAGTAGATTATTGATGAAAGAAATTGATTGTTTATGAAATAAAGTGGTGCAGGCAGATAATTGACAGTCATGTTAAAGTAATACCAATTCATTCTTCTGAACCAGTGCACTGAACTGTGCTCTTATTGGCAGGTTATTCTAAAACATCTGCATCCCAGAACAGATGCCCTAATGAAGTATGCATCAAATCACCGGTGAAGAGACAAAAGCTGTGTCCAAAATCCTCTACGAATTTAATATGCAATGCATTCAAACAAACTGCATGTCACTAAAATTGTCTTTCCACGTGATTTACTGACAACATCTGCAAAATAATGCATTCAACATTTAGCCACAAGAAAGTACTTTCTCACCAAAAGCACTTGGCTCACAAGTCTGAAACCTTTTTTCCTACTTCTCTCGGCTACCGTGGCCTTATGGGACAGGAAAGTGTCCACTAGCTGCACACTTCATTATCTCAGCAGATGCAGTAGGTCATCCGGGTATTGCTTGCCTACAGTTTCATAAATACAACATATTTTGACATCCTTCTCTTTTTGCATAGCCTGTGGTAAGGAAGCACAAATATAAGTACATGTATTCACGTATGAGGAGAGTTATGAGAAAGTAGAAGTAAGAATTATTGTATGAAATGTGTTGCTCATAAAATACAATTAAAGGCAGAGTGTCTCAATACAAAATCGTTCATACGATTCATCGCTCAATATTTAAATATAAACCTTCAAATTTGCCATATAAATAAAGAGTTGAATAGAAATTTCTGAGAAAGCTGAGTATGAGCACAGTTGAACAGTTACAATGAAAATGATGTTCAATAATTATGTTCACACATACTTTGAAATCATGATTGTATGGGTGTTATGATAACTGGTGGCTTTCAATAGTCAATATAATCCTTTATGAAAAGTACACATTGGTTAATTTTAAGAGGAGGCAGACTGATTTTTCTTTTTATTCATGGATTATTACTGCCTATTAATTTGTGGTCTGTCAAATGCCTGAGCAGGGAATTTTTGCGCTTTTTTACCCTTGCTTTAGATGGTACCTTGGTTGCAGAGTCTTGGTAAGCACAAGAGAGAGATTTTGTTTTCGTTTTTGTTTTTGCTGTTCAAGAGACAGAAAAGGTGACGCACGCCTGCGCGCGCTGGTTTTGCAGCTTCTGCGCGCTAGTCCTGCGTCTGAAGTACTCCAGTATATCAAAGCCATCACAATACAAAACTACAAATAAGATGTCCCACTTGTTCCATTTTAACTTTACAATTGCATATTAGTAACAATTAGCAATGCATGGCTTTTTTAAGTGAACTACGTTGGATAAAGTTCGCACTCACACTGCTGTTGTGTCCGGACCACAGCACCATGGCCTGATTATGAGCCGAATCTCCGGACAGCGCAAAGGTGGACGTGATCAGGTGTGGCTCATTCTGCCTCGGGCTCTTCCCGGTACCGTCAACTCCTCCGGTACGCCTGAACTCGAACCGAGAACCAGCCGCGCTGTCAGACGAAAATAGACTGCGCGTTTTTCTCCTGTTCACTTTGGTTTCCTCTGTTGGATAAACTTTTCCGTCTTTTTCTTCAACTGGGCTCCTCCGTTCCGCTCTGGATATGTGCGCGTTCTGCAGTTTCTCTCTCCATGACACGAAAGGAGACTTTTTGTGCTCTTCGGGGGAAAGTTGAGCTCCATCAAGTCTCCATTTCCAGTTTTTTTCAGTGCTGCCGTCCGGTGCACTTCCAAAATCACGGCTGATAAAAGCTGTTGGCTTCGCCTGCGCTTCTTTACGGCGTATCGGTGCGAAGCACGAGGCGCAAGTGAAATCTGAGCGCGCTGGGAGCGGCACGAGAGCGCAGAGAAAAAACAGCGTCCAGTGCGTCCAGCTCGACTCGAACCCCAAGACATCCTTCATCTTAATCATTCTCCCTCTCATTTTTGCCTTTTAGACCCTACCAAGTCCTCGTCAATTCCCTTAAAATTCCAACATAAACATCTAAAATAACTTTTCGCCACGGTAGGTACGTTGGGGGGATACCTTTATAACGGTGAATGTGTCTGATGTGCGGGTTCGGTCGGTTCTGAGCGGGGTGTAGTTACCGGAGGGGTGGAGCCGCTGAGTGACACGCTCTCACTCACTCACTCCGGCTTGGATCGAGCTCGGGAGCAGAGTGTGTGACAGGTGCGCACGCGGGGTATAGCGATGGCCCCGAGGGTATCCGCGAGCAGAGACATCTGGAGCAGTCGAGACTGCATCTTTTCATATTAATATGTAAGCAGGAAAACAGATAAGCTCGTCTGCCGTCACATCAGTGAGAGGCAGATTTTAAAAACAGAAACAAAATCATAACCACTGATAAGTCTTAATTTTAGAAAATTGACTGGGGCGCCTTTAATAAACGTTTATCATTTACACTCCTTGTTGTCTTTTTAAACATACTGACACACATATCCTAAATAATCCTTATGCATTACTTTTCCATTCGCTGGAAGTGCAATGTTACCACATCTGTCTCAAAAATGAACAAAATACCGTAAAAGCACTGTAGAATATGTTTATAAAATTTTGCTTATTATTCATTTATACTCTGTCTATCTAATTTCACTATCAATTCTGCAAATTCAAAGTGGTGAATTGCTTTGAAAACATATGATAAGAAATGGTATTCGGCATAAATGGTGTCAAAGATAGCAAGGTGGATTGACGGGGAATCTTTTAAATCTAAATTCGGAGGCGAATGAGGTTTCAGAGCTTCAGTGGAGGGTGGGGTAGGAGGGAATTTGTAACACCTTTGAGTTTTCTCCTTACACATAGCTATAGAAGTTTTGGGGTGTCTCAATCAGCAAACACATTTACACAGTGTACCAAAATATAAACAGTTTGCTATTTTAAATCAAAAATGTTTGCTGAATATTTTCTTAGAATTGTTGTCAGGTTTTCTTCAGTCTCTTAAACTGACATAAATGATGAACAAATACGATCTTACAAAGAATATTCAACATGGGATATTGTCTCTGCATGGTGTGTTATACTGCAGTATTATTCATACCAGTGATGTTTTAATGTGTGACTGCATAATTGTGTTGCAGGAAATTGATCAGTCATCTGTGTCCCAATTTTAAAGTTTATCAATAAGCTTGCTATAGTGCCCAAATTCATATATACAATAGATTGATTGACAACATAGGGATCTAAGAAGCAGAATGAGTCACCTCAGAATATGAGTAGTTTTCAGAATCTATTAATTTTTTGGTTATTATGAAAACTCTTGGAGTTTAGAAAATATCTTCAAAAGTCCCCTTTTGTTTTTCACTGAATCAATAACACCATACGGGTTTGTATAGAAGCAGTTTCTGCCTAAGATTAAAAAATCAAGATATGCTTAAAATAAGAAATAAAGTCACATTGTATATTTTTTGCAATTGTGTGCCATAACTGTGATAAATAAGGTCGCTATTGTGAGACCTTATTTGTTTCCCCAGTGAAAGAGTCTGGCTTCTGTACACTGTAAGAAAAAAAGGTAAATAAATGAAAAAGGTACTGGTAATTTCCTGGCAGGACGTTATCTGTTAAGTTTACAGACATTTCCATTACCCTAACACTCAAACACAATGCAATGTGCATTTCAAAACACAGTTAAAACACCTGTGAAAAATCTATACAGAAATTTCCCTCATATTAACACAATACACTATAGGCCCTATTTTTATAGACTTTTCCTATATATGTTCAAATGACATCAGGGTAAGTAAATGACAGAATTGTATTTTCCATGAGCTATTCCTTTCATTTAAAAGTTAAAACCTGAAAATAATAGGTTTAGTATTGAACCCTTGCAAAGAACAATTTATATATATATATATATATATATATATATATATGTGTGTGTGTGTGTGTGTGTGTTAAAGCATCTAGATTCTCTGTATAAACATCCTAATCATCTCTTTGGGAAAGATAAAAAAAAGGGAAGCAAGCTAGAAAGAGTTTTGCATTTATGATTAATTTAAAACAACCTGTCGATTGCATGATTACAGAGAGAAACAAACATTAAGAGAGAGAGGGCGAGAGATGTCTTTCCTCTCCTTTGGGAAGGAAGTGGCGTGTGTTTGAAGCAGGAGGGGGCAAGGGAAACTTTTTATGCAGCAGAGTTAAAATATGCACAATTACAACTGGCTCTGTATGAACTGGAACACTTTCACACACGGACACACATATAAACATGTATGTTCAGCCTGACACGAGGAAGGTCATAAATATCTAGTGTTCTTTTTTTTTTCACGATTAAGGGGATCTGGAAATTACCCTAGCTCTGTCCATCACAGAAAACCCAGAGGAGTTACGTAAGCGTCATAGATATCTTTATTTTCCAGCACTCTCAGCTGAACTCTAACCCTTGCTAACAGCTAGAATGATTTATTGAACTGTATCGCAGTCACTGTCTTAACTCATCAGCTGACCTACCTGTTAAGTTGGTCTGATTTAATTTATTAGAACAGTCAAGTTGAATAAACACTTCCCACAATAAATGTGCAATGCTTAAAGGGAAAGTTCACCCTTCCCAAAAATGAAAATTCTGTCATCATTTACTCACCCTCGTGCCATTTCCAACCTTCTTTGTTCTGCTAAACACAAAAGAAGATATTTTGAAGGATGGTGGAAAGACAAAAGGAGGTCATTGGGACTTGGAATTGGTTATCATCATGCTTAAAAATATCTTCTTTTGTGTTCAGCAGAACAAAGAGATGCATAAAGGTTTGGAACGACACAAGAGTGAGTAAATTATTTTAATTTTGGGTCGCTATCCCTTTAAGCCCTTTAAGCTTTTAGCACATCTATCCATCCAAGCTTAAAGCTTACACGCGTGTAAAGAGGAATGGGACTATATATCAATGATAATTTATCTGTGTTTATATGTATGTGAGTTTTCAAATATGATTTCCACCCTGTTTTAACATCTGAATAAAACCACATACATTTCTACAAAGACAGAACATTTTAAATGCATTAAAGGTGTGTCATTTTACATGAGTAATTGCAGCAGCAGCTTTTTCAATGGGATTCCTTCCCCTTGTTGCGTTCATAAATCATTTGTTTGTGTTTTGAAAGGAAGCTTTTTCCTGGCGGAATGCCTGGTGTAATCGCAACGTGAAGGTGACTGACGGGAATGGTTTGCATGTATCGAATAATTGGCATTTCACTAATCACTTATTGCTGTGTCAATGCTTTGTCAGAATTTCTGACAGTTTCAAGGGTAATAAATCAATAACCTCTTCCTCTGTGACATTTTTACTTTAGGGCAGACTTTCCCTATGATTCCAACCTTGAATACTCCACCAGTTGGCCAGCAACAATGGTATGACTTTAAAAAAATATATATATATACATATGTATATATATATATATATATATATATGTGGCTCATGGCTCTAAGTCCACTCACTTGCCCTTAATATATCATGCTTCAGTCCTACTCAAACACAAACAGACTTCTCTTCATTTTACGATATACTGCTGCAAAATATAGATACTTAATGTCATATTCTTCAGACTGACGTATGTTCGTGCACATTCAAACACATGCATGTGCGAAGACTCGCAGCCTCCAGGCAGTGTCCCATTTGTAGTGTTCTCAGTCCATGCAGGAGCTTGTTAGCTCTGACACTCTGGTATGAGATCTGACAGACACTGAAATGGCCTCCTCCTGCACACACACACACACACACACACACTTATGCAGACATGTGAAAGAGAGTGCTGCAGAGCTTTTATCATTGCAGTTGCTATTGTGTGTAGTGGAAAACACACATGCTCACACACACACACATTCATTGGTCCTAGTGGATGGGTTTCTATGTTGCGCAAAAACAGTCAGCTGAGAGAGAGAGAAATACCAGAAACTGACATAATGAAGCAGCAACACTCACACTGGTTGGATTTATTAAAAAAAAATGAACAAAGGAGAGAAGAGCAATGAAATTCCTGACTGTCCTAAAACTGAATAATCCATATTAGGTTAATTGTTTTTACGAAGACAATGTTCTTTTGTTCATTACGGCTCATTATCTGTGCAGTGTTTTTTCTCTTCATTATGGCTCATTATCTGGGCAGTGCTCACAGTCTGAACAAATCTCTGAATTTTCAAAAGACAATCTCAAACTACTGACGTGATGCATTTTTAAACTGCAGAGCTTGGATTTTTGTTGGTAAACACATGGGCATGAGTCTCCAACAAGGTCAGCAAAGGTCTACCCTGATCAACAAAAGCCTTTGTTGTTGCAGAGCTGAAAATAGCATGTCAGTGGCAACATTATAGGCTGAACTTTTAAAAGCATTTTCTCTTGACTGTTATGGTAGGGCTCAAGTGAAAGTCTGAAGCTTAAAGTGTTAGTTCCCCCACCTGTCATTATTTACATTTACATTATTCCAGCCATATGACTTTTTTCTTCTGTGTCACGCAAATGGAGTTTTGACACGTTCATGCAATTCTTTTCCATACAGTTGGAATGGATGCTATCGAGCTCTAAACTCAAATTACTAATATTGTGCTATATTTCAAGTCTTCTGAAGCCAATCATGAACGGACAGAAATGAACAAAATTATTTGCATATACTTTGACGTCAGTGATGCTCACGTGTTTTGTAACCAGTTGTTGTTTGACAAGTTTTAATATGCTGTGAGAGATTTTTCAGTGAATAATGATTTAAATAATAAATCAAAATGCCATTCACAAAGCTTCAGAAGATGAGTCAGTTTGAACATGTTCCCTTTTTTCTAAAGCACAGAAGAAAGAAACACATGTTAGTTTGAAATTACGTGAGGGTGAGTGCATGATGTCAGATTTTTCTATTTTTGTGCGAACTATTACTTTAACTATTCCAGAATCATTTATTTATGTAAAAACACATCTGATCAAATGTATAAAGTCACAAAGCCGTAGTGGAAATATGAAAGCATATCAATGCAAAAGATATTTTGGAAAAGCTGTGATGTTTAAAGTAAAACTGTTACTTGAAAACATGACATTTTGGTATACAGCATCCAATTACATTGCTTTACTTAGACACAAATGTGAAGAGAAACAATTGAGAAGTCTCCTGTGAGAGTCCATCAGATAGTAAAGTTGGAGTTTTTGTATATAATTTTGCTCTTCTAAAATTGAAACATCAAAAAAAAAAAAAAACAAGAATTGGGTGCATGAAGATGTTCTAAATAGCAGGCAAGTACAAATTACTCAAGCAATGTGATCAATTTCATTCAGATGTTTCCCCAGTGCTTAGAGGTCAGGTCACCAAGCTAAAGATGCTTCATTTACACAATGTTTTGATTGCCTTATCGACCCATCGTCATGGCAATTATGTGACTGATGAGTAAAATGTCTATTTTATTACGTAACAAAATTATAGTCAACAGAATTAGGAATAAGAGTAACTCATTGGTACCTCTTACAATAAATCTCCCGTTAAACTCGCTAAATATGAAAACAGTGACACACATCTTGAGGGCAACAAACACAATCAGTCTGAGACCAAACTATCAGTTACAATTATGCTGGCAAATTAACTATTAATGAATAATGAAGACCATTGCACACAAGACGTGGTTTGTCTTTAATGGGGTTTTGGAATCATTCTTGCTGTGTTTTAATGTTGACTCTCTTTCTCTCTCTCGCTCCTTTTCCTCGCTCTCCAATTACCGCTGCAGCTTCGCCATTCAAAATCTTAATCAGAGAGCAGCCTATTCATTTATATACGGGCATCCATGCATATTAGCAATACAAACACATGCAGACGCACAAATATTCACAGGTCTTTATGGCTCTGCCGAGTGCATTTGTTTATTGCCACTGGAAAGCAAACACCATCTGTTAATGAACAAACTCTCTGACCCACTTAGTTTCATTCACTCAGTCTTAGCCTTATACATGCACATGCTCCAGACAGACAGAAAAGAATACTATTCTAAACTGAAATGGTTTGTGCCTTCTAATGTTTTTCCAAGGCACAGCATGAATCAATACTATCAGATTGACTTTGGCTCTTTGGGAAAACAAATCAATAAATAAGTTGTTTTCTATATGAGTACCTTAATAGACATAAATCAAAAGAAGAGCCTATGAGATGTGCAATGGATTAAAAGAGAGCGCGCATGAGAGAGAGAACGAGAGAGTGATGCCTGCCTCTCTGTTATTGAAAGGCTAAAACAATATGTGTTAGAACCATAAGTCTATATTCACACCATAACCATACATTCAAATAATGGCAAGCAGACTAAAAAGGGGGTTTATGAGATGCATTGTGCTTCAGTGTTGGTGACTATATATCCTCCTTTGCCCCGGCATGTCCTAAAATGCCTAAAATGTCCAGGTTATGGTTTTGTTTGTTTTCATACTTGTTCTCCAAAGAAGTTAAAAAAAATCAGTGTTGGCAGTTGATGTGTGTGTAAATGAGGAGAGAAAGCGAGTGGTTAAAAATGAACCGCTTGCCAGGTGCATACTGTCATACACAACCATATCTGAAAGACCTATTCGTATGACTCAGCAGAAGTTTCTCAAAATTGGCTTTCAAAAAGCAGCCTACTGTGGCACCATAGCACACTGATGGTATCAGATGCAAGCACCAGATGGAAAATTATATCAGATTTACATACTATGTTATATGGAGGTCAATCTATTCCCCTTATTTTAATTGTAATAACCTTTATATGCTGCTTGATATTGCAAACTATTCCTTATATTATTTAAATTATCTTCATATTCAAGTACACTGGTTTAGTGCAAGTAGTTTTGCTATATTTACTGCACTGTAGCTATATAGCGGCTAATCAATTGGCAGTCTCACACACTCACAGAAAGCAGCTTTATTCTGCATTGCAAAAGGATTTTATTTTTGTTACTTCAAGTGATTTTTCACGAGCTGCAGGTGTTGAACCTAATGAAGACGATCTTAATCTTTGTCAAAGGATAGGATGCATTTGCAGGTTTGAAAGGACTGTGGGTAAATATCCACTTCATGCAGTGCTCATTTTGTTCTGTGTGTTTTTAAAAAAAGTATACCATTACTGTGAGTGTAAGTGGTCTCAATGATTCACATTTGCTAGTTCTGATTCAAAACAGCTGGACAAGCAACTTTACTGCTGAAATATTGTCAGTGAAAATGTAATGCTATGGTGTTTGTCAGCAGTACCCCACCGCTTCATCAATAAAGTAAAGCTCCCTACTCAGAAATGTAGTTAAACTAATTGTAGTGACACTATTGCACAGCTCTGATAGTCACTTCTAAAAAAAAATAAAATCTAAATTGCTGATGTATGTAAAAACATGTAAAATTTGCTCAGTGAATCAGATCAGTGGCGAAAATGAAACACAAAGCAAAGGACTGCACAAGATCTTTTGGAAGAGCTCCTGGCCATGTAATGTGTCCTGGTAAAAGTCCTCCTTCTACCTTCCGCCTGATAAAAAGAAGAAGAAAAAAAATCGATAAATTCAGGCCCTAGAGTCCAGATCAGTTTAAACCAGTGCATGGGAGAGAGAGATAGGACAGAGCAAATGTCAGTCTTTTAGTCGCTCTTTTCCACTCTTTAGATATTAGAGCAAAATGAATAGAAGAGAGTCTTTTGACTTCACAGGGCCCAAGAGGCTGATAAAAAACCCTAATGATTATTAAAACAACAGGGTGTTGAAAAGACAGACCCGTATGTGTTGCATCAGTCTTTAATCAGTGTAATCCAGTCTTGAAATGGGTTTAATCCAGTTTTAAAACTTGGGGTTGAGTTGAAAAACTATAGAAAAGAAAAAGCTGTTGCAGGTCATAAGCGAACAAAAGTTGCATAGAATACTGGATTATTGTTTCATGTACTAGACAGAAACCTTTCTCACAGAGCTTGTTGAGAACCAGTCATGCTTCCATATCTTGCATTATGAGTTTGCTTTATTGCCAGATTTTCCAAAATTGCTGTCCTAAAAGAGATACCATGGCCAGGTGAGCCGTCAGACTTATAAGTAAGTAAATGTTTTCCCCCAACAAATAGTCTGCAGTTTGCCTTCACATTGATTTTCCCCCTCGGAACAAAAAATATCATATTCACTGTTTTATTTTCTGTTTATTTTAGAGGTTTGCAGGTTTTTTTGGAACATGTTTTACAGTTAAGCCCTGAAGTATATATCTATATTAAAGAAAAATACTTCAGAATGGGTAACAGAGTTTCTGTGTAAGAAGATCTGAGATCTGCTCGAGGATGTCTGAGGTCTTACAACAGCTATATGAGAGAATGTCTTGTGCAGAAATAATTCTCTTTCATTTTTCTTTTCAACTTTGTCTCTTTTTCTTACTCCTGTGAATATGTGAATGATAACAAGGGAATGCGAGAGATTCTCATATATATATATATGCGTGTGTGTGTGTGTGTGTGTGTTTGGTGTGGTGGAGATTTGTTTTGCACAGACCATATTACATGTGGGTCGAGATCTGTTGATTTAAAATCCCACAATATTTCACCATGGGGTTTTATTTCAGCTCATGTTGTTGTTGTAATGTTTACTGTGACCCCTTGCCATGTTCTGCAGGGCTAATGCTCAGTCGGGATTTAATATGCCTGGGATAACAGACTACACTTACTAGTGTGCATATGTTTGTGTATGTGTGTGTGCGCATGGGAGTAAAAGTGTGTTTTCGTCTCTTCAAGTAATTATTGATGTGTAGAAGCTTTTAGAGAGCAGAGTGCCTAACTAGATTGCGGATCTTATCTTAAATTAATATGTCACTAATTAGGAGCTAGATAGATTGATACCGAAGGGTTAGTTTTAATTATTGATCAATTTGGTTTTTCCCCATACATTATATTAAATCATTTGGCTCATAATAGTTCTTAATATAATGCTAGGATGTGTGTGTACTGGTTTTTATGGGGACATAAATGTTGTTAATGACATGGGTATGACAAAGGTATTACTGTACAATTTGAAGGTGGTTTAAAAGGACACTTCTTATGTCCTTGTAATTCAAAAGGATTAAAAAGCATACTAAATGGTGCTTGCTTGGATCGTGGGCAACCCTGGTGTAGGGCAATAGTACATAATGTGAAATTACTCTAATGTAAAGTAGTGTAACTGTTTCAATTACTTTATGTGCAACTACAGTATATATAGGGGCGACTCTATAATTGCAGGTACATTTGGTGTCCGAAGTCTGTTTCCGTCAAACTCTGTTACCAAGGTAGAGTAACAATGCTGGCAATAGTGTAACAGAATTGACAGTTTTATTCAATAATTTCCAAAAACTTCACTTGCTGGCATAAGAACACAGAACACTAATAAAATCATAATGAAAACATATTTAAATAACTCTTGGTGTTAGTTTTTAGATTAAATATTTTCTCAGAGAGAGAACCAGTGAGTGAAATTGACATAATTTGCTGTAACTTAAAAAAAGAATTCCACCAATTTAAAGGCAAAATATAGTATGGAGTTGACACAAGATTTATGGACACACATTTTTTTAAGAAAAACATTAAAATATTTAAAATATTATTTTAAATAATTTAATGTTGTAGTATGGATAACTATTTAAGGCTGTTATAAATAAAATGTTGCCCAAAAAAGTATTATAAAATATTTTGATAACACATTGATACATGAAAAAAATACACCAACTAATTCAGATTGGAAAAAAATCATGATGTTCAGCTGTTTAAGACTCAAAATAAATCATTGCTATGGACTGTAACATCTTGTAATTCACAACAATTAGAAAAGAATAATAAAAATTCATTAAAATAATAAAAAAATGTATAACAATTTGGAAAAAAGCAGAATAAAATCATGACTTTGGACAGTAAATTTACCCGCAGTTATAATATCACCCATATGTCTGTTACGATAACAAATTTCATGTTAGATTCAGCTTCTGTTCTGTTTGCAGTTTACAGGTGGCTTTTGTTAATGTTGATACAGTTGTAATTGTGATTAAGACATTTCTTCAGCTAAACAAAACAATACACTGAAAAGCAATACACTGCGGAGTGTAGCTGAGGTTAAGTGCTTTACAAAAGGGCTCAGTGTTGATTGAACCGGACTGTGATAGCAGTCGCTGCTCATTTCCAGGGTCAGCAGCACTTGGGTTTGTACCTGCACTGCTTATTTTTAAGCCACAATCCTATCAACCCATCATAGCCTTTACGTTACCCTAACTTTAACCCCTTCCCAGCAGTCAGAGGGCAATGTCTGCTTGATATGACGTGTACATGAAGAACAATAGTTGATGACCTAGGAACATGTCATATTAAGCTGTCTGTGTGCATACAGTATAGACTCAGATTCCCCACCCTTTGCACTTGAGCTCATCCTAGAGGCTTAAAACTCTTGTAAGTATCTTGTAAATCGCTCTGCGCAGCACTGCAGGTGCCACATTAAATCCAACAAAAAGTGCCATCTCGCAGATGGCCACATCCCAGTCTCTATGTCCAGACAGTTCTTCTTAACTTCTCCGCTGTGGACACACAGCATTATATAAGGCGACTGCTGGCAAGATGCAGCTTTAGTTCAGGGCATATGTAATAGCAGCCTCAGACAGACAACATTAGACAGTAACATGAATAACAGATGGAGCAGAGTGCTGTTATGTTCTCTCGTCTAAATTCCCAAAGCCCCTTATACTACTCTCTCTCTTCCCCTCCCTCTGCTTTTCTTTTTCCTTCACTCTCCTTTTCCCTCCACGTCAAGGAGATTGGCACGTTGCTGCTCGAGGATGTCTGAAATATTACAACAGCTATATGAGAGAATGTTGTGCAGAAATAATTCTCTTTCATTTCCGTCCTCTGACTTTATGTCTCTTTCTCTCACTCCTGTGAATATGTGAATGATAACAAGCGAATACGGGAGCGTCTCGTGTAAGTGTGTGCTGTGGTGGGGGGATCATTTATTTTGCACAGCATGATATTATATGTGTGTCAAGATCTGTTGATATCCAATCTCACATTATCTCACTGGACTTTTTGTGAATGACGTCATTGTAATGTTTACTGTGACCCTGTGTCACGTTTTCTAGGGCTATTGGCTAGTCAAAATTTAATATGCCTTTGATGAGAAACTCTTTTCTTTGTAGGGGATATAGATATACTGTACATGAACATGGGTGTGTGAATGTGAACACGAATGACTGTATTTTGGGCTTCTTAGGGTATTTATTGATGTTTAGATGATTTTAAGGAACAGATGAGTGCAATCATACATAATACAGTCGTATGCACCCAAATAAGAGAACATGTAGCCCTTATACAGATGTACTTGAGTCAGATCATATATAATTATCCTCATTTAAATGACCAAATGTTCAAGTGCAGTCTGACACTCATATGACTTGACATGCGACCACACACACACTTACTGTAAACCTCTCAAGGGATTTCAGAGTACCTTTGCCTCATCTGAACTCTTGTACAAATGAGTCAGGACATTTAGCGATATATGTTCATTAAAACACTACTAAAGGTCCATGAGATCTATGATGTATCTTATGTCAAAATTTGAGTTCTTATTTTTAAATTTTTAGCTTTAGTAATTAAGTAATTAGTATTTAAGTATTTAGTAATCTATTAAGTATTTAGTAATCTATTTAAAAAAAAATGTTTGTAGTAGTACTTCACTGTACAGTGAACAGTTTATTTAAATTTGCAGCAGGGCAACATTTCCATGTTTTTCAAGTTTATGTTTTAATTTAATTAGTTTTATTTCAGCTTTAGCAGATTTATTTCATAAATACACAGTAATAAAAAAAAGTTTTTCTCTTAGTTTTAGTCGCCCATAGTGAAAAATACTGTGCAAAAAACGTATATAAGAGTCTATAGGTCAGAAAAGAATCCATATTTAAACATGATCCAGAAGCACAGGTGTTTTCTCTGGGCCAAGGCTCATTTTAAATGGACCGTGGCAAAGTGGAAAACTGTTCTGTGGTCAGACGAATCAAAATTTGAAGTTCTTTTTGGAAAACTGGGACACCATATCATCCGGTCTAAGGAGGACAAGGACCAAACAACCAAAGTTGTTATCAGCGCTCAGTTCAGAAGCCTGCATCTCTGATGGTATGGGGTTGCATGAGTACGTGTGGCATGGGCTGCTTACACATCTGGAAAGGCACCATCAATGCTGAAAGGTATATCGAATTTCTAAAACATACGCTAGACGTCGTCTTCAGGAAAGACCTTGCATTTTCAAATATGACAATGCCAGACCACATACTGCATCAATCACAACATCATAGATGCATAGAAGAAGGATCCAGGTACTGAAATGGCCAGCCTGCAGTCCAGATCTTTCACCCATAGAAAACATTTTCCGCATCATAAAGAGGAAGATTTGACAAAGAAAACCTAAGACAGTTGAGCAGCTATAAGCCTGTATTAGACAAGAATGGGACAACCTTCCTATTCCTAAACTTGAGCAACTTGTCTCCTTAGTCCCCAGACATTTGCAGACTGTTGTAAAAAGAAGAAGGGATGCCTCACTGTGGTAAACATGGCCTTGTTCCAACTTTTATCGAAATGTGTTGATGCCATGAAACTTAAAATCAACTTATTTTTCCCTTAAAATAATACATTTTCTCAGTTTAAACATTTGACATTTCATCTATTTTTTTATACTGAATAAAATATTGAAATTTGGAACTTCCATATCATTGCATTCAGATTTTATTCACAATTTGTACAGTGTCCCAATTTCTTTGAATCGGGCTTGTATTTTGTATGGGATAGACTTATATGTCAATATATGAAATTGACCCATTTTCTAATAGGATTAATTTATCAATAGGGCATATAAAAACATGTCTTTCGTATATGGGTATTTCATACATGCACATTTATTACATTTCCGAATGGGACTAAAGCACATATTCTGCATGATCATATTCTACATACTCTCATGGTCCTCAGGTCCTTACACTGGCTTCCAGTTACACGCGCTATGAACAGGCACATGGTTCCACATGAATGCACGGTGTCTCTCTCTCTCTCTCTCTCTCTCTCTCTCTCTCTCTCCTTCACTCCTTGTCTTGTGCGCGCATCCTTTATATTTAACAAATTATGTTTATGACACATTTAGCTTATTAACCTAAAGTAATTTGTTTTGACATAGAATAGTTATTAACGCTTTTTATATTTCCCTTTTGTGGACTAGCGTGTGCCCTCAAAGGGATTGTAAAACCTGAAATCACAAACATTAAGCCAGCCAGTAGCCCCAAACTGATCCTTGAAGATACTCCAAGAGGGTTTGATGCAGAAGGCTATATAAAACACGTAGAGTGTTTTATTACATTTTTAACAACTACCTAATAACTATAGTGTTATTTCAAACATTGCGTATTATATTGTACTTCATAATGTTTATAATTAAAGTTACCCAAATTCTACAGACTTTCTAGTTTGGCTCTTTGGGTTGGCTGAGAGTTTGAGTTGATCAAGTTTAAAAAAACCTTTTTTATTTGATATAGAAAATATCATTAGCTCTGCATGAAAATAATAGCCTATGAAAAGTCCTCGGCATGAAGAAAAAACAAACATGTGCGCATGTGTATGAGTTTAATGAATTTGCAGTATTTATCAGTCTCTTTTAATCTTCCCATCTCTCTGTTCTAAAACAGTTGAGCACTTCAGAAAATACTTTATTGTATTACATTTCTCTTGCGGTTGCTTTAATTGGCCTCTGAACTGGCTGATAGAAGGGAAGTGTTTGAAGGCTTAACTGTTGTCTTGAAACTGCATTAGATTGAATTATGTGCGTATGAATGAGACGTATGTTATTATCCAAAGAGAATCTCACTGTCAAAAAGTTTCGCTCTAATTGTGTGATTTTATTTCTTTCTCTATAATTGCAAGCCTGACTTTTTCAGGCATTACTTTCCTGGTATTCTCCAATAATATTAAGACAAAGATCATTCCCATTCGGACCTATGTTTGGAACATAAGCTGGAAAATTGTGCTTTTTAACTCTTTCATGTTTCTCTGTCTCTCTCATTTTCGTCACCTAGCTGTCTCTGTGACTACTCATATTTCAATGATTATTAAAAATATTTCAACCCTTAAGTAATCATATTCTACCTATACGTTGTGAACCTACGTTGTGTGTGCAAATCTAGTCCAAAGGCAGTAAAATAAAGAGCAGACTTTGATCTGCTTTCTCCCACATATCTCTCTTCTTCTCTTTCTTGTGCGACTTTTGACAACAATTTCAACCTGCGGTGTGCCGCTGGACATGAGAAATATCAGACACTATGGCACAGGAAACACAGAAAATCAGAGAGGAAGTAGCTCTGATAGAACTTCACAGCCCTAGAGGAGAGAATGAAAGTATGGAGAGGTTGTGTGCGCCTGTGAGAGACAGAGAGAAAATGAGCAAGCGTGTGTGCATGCGTGCGAGAGAGAGCATGAGTGTGTCGGTCGGCTCCTGTCGTTCAGGCTCTGAGTGGATCTGTGAGATCAAACGCTGGTGAAAATGAATCTCTTTATATGTCTCTGAGGGCAGTGAGAAAGAGGCTCTGATCTAGGAGTGTGAGACGTCTGTTGGTCGGATCAATAACAGACTCATTATGGTGCCAATTTGACAAAAATTCCACGGAAACAAAGACATCATAACTGTTGTTTTTTCTTTTGATTATTATCTTAAAAAAAAAAAGAAAAAAAAAAGATCTTCTCTTAACCTCTATCCTTTCTCTCCCTTTCTAGCGTGCACCTATCTAAACATTGCCTGTT